>VUQI01002472.1:0-11599 GCA_015106735.1 Paratilapia polleni | reverse complement strand
CTGCTCGGCCGTGGAAACCCATTCCATGAAGCTCTCTACGCACTGTTCTTGAACTAATCTGAAGGCCGCGTGAAGTTTGGAGGTCTGTAGCTATTGACTCTGCAGGAAGTTGGCAACCTCTGCGCACTATGCGCCTCAGCATCCGCTGACCCCGCTCTGTGATTTTATGTGGCCTACCACGTTGTAGCTGAGTTGCTGTTGTTCCCAATCGCTTCCACTTTGTTATAATACCACTAACAGCTGACTGTGGAATATTTAGTAGTGAGGAAATTTCACAACTGAACTTATTGCACAGGTGGCATCCTATCACGGTACCAAGCTGGAATTCACTGAGCTGCTGAGAGCGACTAATTCTTTCACAAATGTTTGTAGAAGCAGTCTGCATGCCTAGGTGCTTGATTTTATACACCTGTGGCCATGGAAGTGATTGGAACACCTGAATTCAATGATTTGGACGAGTGAGTGAATACTTTTGGCAATATAGTGTATGTATTTGTGGATTTGTTGTGTTTCCTTTCAGACATAATCGCTGTTGCAGTGTAGGTGTATACAGTCCCTTGGGAAAGTATTCATACCCCTTGAACCTTTCCACATTGTGTCATGTTACAACCACAAACTTAAATGTACTTTGTTCAGATTTTATGTGATAGACCAACACAAAGTGGCGCATAATTGTAAAGTGGAAGGAGAATGATACATGGTGTTCAAATTTTTTTTACAAATAAAAATCTGAAAAGTGTGGCGTGCATTAGTGTTCAGCCCCCTTTACTCTGATACCCCTAAATAAAATCCAGTGCAACCAGCTTCCTTCTGAAGTCTTCTAATTAGTAAACAGAGTCCACCTGTGTGTACTTTAATCTCAGTATAAATACAGCTTTTGTTCGAAGGCCTCAAAGGTTACTTTGTGTTGGTTTATCACATAAAATCCCAATAAAAAAAATCATGCATTGCACCGAAAAGAGAACCAGAATCAGATGACCAAGAGGAAAGACAGCAGCACGTCATGACATAAACTGTTTCAAGTTAATTGTATTTATTAATTTATGTTAATATGCTCAGTATAATGTGCATGTATCACAAAAATGCATGCTGGTATTTATTTATATATATAAGTCAAAGTGTCACACTTTAATTAGGTGATAGCAATGATGTAAATAACGCACAAAGGAAATCCTAATGATGAGTAGTTTCCTAAAGTGTTTTTTTTTTTCTTCATTTAGACAATGAGCTGACTATATAGAACTATGTAGGAGTAGGGAGTGGTGGTAAAATTTCAAGATCACTGTGACCTCACAAAACACATTTTTGGCCATAACTCAGGGATTTGTTGGCTGGTTATAACACAATTTCACACAGTCATTTATGAAGTCATAACATTTTATATCCAAAAGGTCAAAGGTCAAATCTAGACAGACATGGATGTAAATTGCAACTTGACTGATGGCCATACAACTGCAAGGTGGTAATTCTACTTTGATGCCCTTACGGCTCTCTTAATAGAGCTCTTGGCACATTTGAATTTCAGTGCATGTCCGAGCATACAGTGTGATTAATCATGTAGATCAGTGCAGCAGCTTCAAACTTTGCAGCAGTGGCTATTCTGCTGGGAGAGGACAGCTTTGCATCACTGAGCAGGCAGGATTTGGCTCAAGGTGTGCCACTCTGCCGGTGTCACGGCAATGAGCTTTCCACAGAGTCATCACACATTGACTCTGCTGCTGCAAGCAGGGCATTGACAGAAGAACCGATTGGTCTGTGGTCACCTGTATTAGTTCAGTCAGCGATAATCAATAGAGGAAATTGTGGGATAAAAGCTTGGCAGGACAGGTGGACTGGCTGTTGATAGTTCAGCCCACTCTTATCATCCATTACCAATTCAATGGCAGCTGCAGGCTCTTTTTAAAAGCACAGGGTCGGAAGTCACAGTCATTCAGGCATTAAATGAAATGCGACCGTGACTTATTGTGCTTTTACGGCTTTTAACTACAAAGTAACAAATTGTACAAGCCTCCAAAGCATGAGTCACAGCAGTTAATCATTTGCTCTGGCTAGCTTTGGCCTAGATAAACCACAATTAGATCAAGGCCTGACTTTTCATATGACTACAGAAATACTGCATCTGTCAGTCATTTGTACAGCTGTATCACATAATGAGACATTGATGAGCGACTGTCCCATCTCTCTATTTCTTATCACGATTGGATGCGGAGCCCTGTGGCATTTTTAAACCCAGGCCAGGCTGCTCCTGCAGGGATGATCATGCTAATTTATTCTAATGGGATAGCAATAATGTGGCAGGCCGCTCGCTGCGCTTGTCTGCCAAGCTTCAGACAGACCTGTCATTAGAGGCACACAGCAGATTCACAACAGACGTTTTTAATAACCCAGCCAATGAGCCTCCTACCAAGGCGACACCACCTCTGAGGGTAAGTGTTGATAGTGTTCGTCAATTAAAAGTGCTACAGTCATTGCTGCATCCTGTAACTCAGAATGAGGGGGAGCAGCGTCCAAACATGACGTTGATGAGGATCGACCATCACTCTGGCTGCTTATTTCATTACATGATATACTCAAGAAGACTTTATGGAACTATTACTATAACTCTACATACATGCTGAAGGAGAAAAAGAGTGCAACTAGAAAAAAAGAAGAAAGAAGTAAAGAAAAGGAAATAAAGAAGAAAGGAAAAGAGAGGCAACGGATAGGAGACAAGTTTAAATGAGGAGGAAGGAGTAAATGATGGAAGAGAGAAGTGGAAAAAGTAGGAAAGGAATGGGAAGGAATTAATGGATGAAAAGAAAAGGAAAAGAGGCGATGAAATGAAAGGAAAGGAATGGACAGGGGAGTAAATAAGCTGAGGAAAGGTGACATAAAAAATGAATGAATGGGTAAATAAAAAATTTAAAGAAAGAAAAAGAGCTAAGAGAAAGCCAAGAAAAGAAGTGTGAAAGGAAGGAAAGGAAAGGGGAATAGAAGAATTGAAAGGAAATAAATGCAAAGCTAAGTAAAGAGATGAGTGAGGAGGAAATTTAAAGAAGGGAAATGGCAGGAAAAGAAGGCAAAGGAATGGAGATGAGATGAAGTGAAAGGAAAGGAGAGAAAGCACAAGAGAGGAAATTAATGGAGCTGTAATGAAGGAAAGTAAAACTAAAGAGAGGGAACAAGTGGAAAGATTGGTAATAGAGATCAAATAGAAGAAAAAAAGAGGCAAAGGATTGGAGAGGAAAGAAAAGGAAAGATTCTTGAGGGAACGACACTTGACACCAGCTCTCCCCAGACTCTCAGCTTCTCTGTCTGACAGCCTCCGAGTCCTACTTCCGCGCCTGACCTTTACATTATTATAGCCAGCCTTGAGCCTGCGCTCCCGAGCTCGGTGAGAGAACGCCAAACAGGAGATGAACCTAATGTCCCCACAACTGTAGACTCATTAAGTATGACTTAATGTGTTCCTGCCTACAACGAATCCATGTGAAAACTGCTTCATCACACTGTGCTCTTATTGCTGTACAAGTGCTCTTCAATCTCTTTATTCTCCAGGGCTGACTCACGCGCTCTGTGCCTATATACAGCACACGTGGGTCTGATTCTGCCTGTGTTTGTGTACTGTCTAAAGTTAACTATGGAGACAGATTATGGCTACAAGACATCTTTGGATGAGTGCAAAGGCAGAGCCTGCACAGCATGTCACTGCACCTAATGGCTTCTAAGAGGAGAGTTGCATCCCTCCACAGCACCCCCCGCCCAATTCCTGTTATTTCTGCTCTTTCTACCGTTTTGTTCCCCAGTCTCTCCTCTACTTTCCCACCCATTCCCCCAATGTCTCACTCTCTCCGTCTTCACACTCTCTACCTTGTTATGCTCTAATGTATTTCCTGTGTGTCTGACCGGGGGGTACAGGCAGAAGGGTAATCTGTCTCAAGGACAGACGGACAGCTCCACAACAGATTGCTACAAACTGTGGCACCAACCTCTGCTGCAGTGTTGAAGAGGGGCATTTTATCATGCTATGCTCTTGTCGGTTGCAATTTCACACTCAAGACACCAAGACTCATGCTTATGCACATTTATGCACATATGACCGGACCATTGCCAACAATAAATAAAACAGGACAATTTCATAAAGCGTTTGGGTTGTGACTTCTTTTAAGGCAAATACCCAGAAATACTTTTTCTATGATCGTCAAGTCTTTAAATTTGATCTTTTTTAGTCTGCTACATTCCAAACTAGTAATATATTGATTATTGATGGAGCACTATTAGACTGTCATACCAATCAGTCAGGCCCTGTTCTGAATTCCCATCAGGATCCATCATGAATAATTTCCTTTTAACAAGATAAATTGTGTGAAATTATTCAAGCGCTGCTGTGCACAGCTCAGTGAGTGTGCGTGGCTTGCAGGCAGAAGCAGAGGCCTGACTTTGCTAACGCAGCATTGTATCTACAGCAGCTGACACAGGAAATGCTAATAAACAAGGCAGGAGCACACGTGGCGGCGTACCCTAACACCCCGAGAGCAGCGAACCCTGCCACCGCTGCCTTCTGACTGATTATTCCCCTGTTAGTTATTCATTGGATTCTCACTGCAGGGTCGAAGAGGGGAGGAGCCGGTGCAGTGGTTGGAATTCCATTAGCAGCTATTCAGAAGATCGAAGGAAGTGTCAGGTTGGGTGTCGAAGCCGGTGTCCTGTTGCTCCTTTACTTCTGGTACTTGTGCTTTGTTTGAGTGTAAAGCTGGAGCACTTGTCCGTGAAAACAGTACCGTTTTCCCCTGTCCCCAGCAAGCAGCAGCATAGTCACAGCATGCTATGGCAGGAGGAGCTAATCACTACGGCGGTTGACAGTTATAGCCAGTGCCGCTGGCGGTATACTCGTGTTGCTCTTGCTTTCTGTGTTTGATGTAATTGTCTCAGGTGGCACATCTCTTGTGTTTACACATCCAGAATGTAGCCAGGGGTGGCAATTACACACAAGGCTCTTTGAGACAGCCCTCTGCTCTTTTTCTAGTAAAATGGGACAACTTAGATATCTCTATCCATTTTCAAGGGAGATCAGACTGGTGTGGTGGTGCATTCTCTTTGTGATTTGAATTTCCATTTGTGAGTGAGTAACAGGGAGATGCTGGGATTGTAAAAGTCCAATATTCAAACCTATATCCTGTGACTGACAAGAACAAGATGACCTGGCAGAGAACAAAGGGAACTGGGGAGTATAGAGTAGTCCCTGGTGGGTGATTAACTGATTGAACACGGGAGAGTAAGATAAAACACGAGATAACTTGAACCAAGATAAAACAATCCAAAATCCAACTCCCATGTCACGTGATGTTTCATTCTGTAGAGTCAAATGTCTTCCCTCATCTTTTTGTGTTTGCTTGGACTAATTGCAGTCACTGCTGAGCCCATGAGTGACTCAGAATTCATACTCCATCATGTTGAATTTTACCACTTCCCCACCTGTCTGCAGGATGCAAGGGGAATACATGTTTGTGACCTCCGTTCTGTCCCATAGTCGTGAAAAGGTCTGGATCTAAAGACTTGGTGAATAAACCCCCAACACAGTAGCAAGCAGCTACTAACATGTTCACACTCATAGTCCATATAGATCTACTTTTTCCCTTGAGGTTTATCCCACCATCTGTTTCAGAATAAACAGACTCATTTCTGTGAAATGAGCCTGCGAAGCTGGCTTTCTCTGCCAATATTCATTAGGACCACAGAAGATGCTAAGGGTCGGTATCAGGGCTGATCCAGGAATATTTTAATGGATCAGTATCACTGAATGAAGCCAATCAGAATCTCATCCTTCCTACACTGCAATGTGCTGTGCTATAAACGTTAGCCTTCTAGTGTTGCTGCTGCCCACCTTAATGACAGCTGGCAGCATTTCACTGCATGGTGAGATTGAAAATGACTTTGAGCAAATCTGAAGAACTAGTTGGGCTAAACTGCTTATCTTACCAAAAACTAATATTTCTCATCTGTCTTTCTCATTAGGAAAGATCAGAGTACATACAGTATAATTCAGGAAGCTTCTTCTCATCGCTGTTTAAAACTCAACTGCAGGTGGAACGAATGTTCCTCTATTCACAGCACGTCCACCAGCTGAGAGGTGATCATGTCAGATTCAGGAGGATAGTTTAATTGCGTTGTATAATATGCCGATAAAGGTACTTTTTGTATTTACCATCTGCAAACTATAAGTAAAACTTTCACCACCGGGGGGCAGGATGTTTCCAGAACATTTTGCAGCAACAGTTTGCAGTTTGTTGTCACTAGGATACCTGGCCTTTTACATTAGTATCAATGCTTCTTCTGCTTCCATCGATCTTTTTTCTACCTCACACGCTGGACTCAGGACAGACTGGATGCTACATTGACTTGCTACACCATCTTGTGGTACAAATTGGTATTACACAAAAGTACAGCCCGGCCCTATTTTAACATAGCTGATATTTCTTCAACAAAGTACATAGAGTCATATTTTTTGTTTCTTCACACTCTTTTGAAGGCGTTAGTTAATTTTGGGAGGGTACCTTTAAACAACATAAAAAAAAATATGTAAATGTAAATATTACTTTTTAGCTCATCTGGCCAAAGGTCAGAGGAGCTTATACCATGGCAAGAAGAAAAAAACTGTCATCATGAAACAGAAATAAAATAAAACCACACAACCAAAACATAAAATAATGCACGGTTAGGCTCTGTGAACAAAAATTAAATATCTGGCACAGGGAGTTAGTCCTAAACGGGCTACCTGTTATCCTTTTATGTTAGTTCTAATGTCACCTTTTTTTGGCCACTCTTTTTAGTGTTATAGTTCCCACAGCAGAGCTGTGAAGTGCTGCTTTGAAATAAACTCTATTAGGACTTATTCTTCCAAACTTTGTGGCCCAAAAATCTTCTGTCTCCAGGTAAAAACACCTGTTAAATATGAGTAACACGTTACCTTTACGTCACCTGATTTCCTGGAGAGCTGCCGAAGCCACAGTGAAAGTCCAGCACAGAAGCAGCTGGCAGACATGAAGCAAAAGGAGTCTCATTTTTGAAAACTGAAACACTTCCAAACAGCAGACACAGCCCCTTTCTTGGTCTCAAGTTGTTTTGGTGCATCTCTGCTGTCTTTTCTTCATCCTTCAACTCTCTTTACCTCCCTTTAGTGTTGCAAGCTGCCTGTTGCATAAATTATTTTGTGTATTGATGTTAGCCCTGTTGAATAAAACTAGTTGTAGATTATTAATTGTTGTCTTGTATTAATTTTTGTCTCAACATTACAAATATATGGTCAGTGGGCCCACCAAAGGGTCCAGTTCAGCCCACTGAATGGCTTGCAAAGTGTGAAAACTGAAGAGTATTATATCTATTGTTATGATATAAATATTGTTTTTTGCCTTTGATTTGGGGCGGCACGGTGATGCAGTGTTAGCACTGTCACACAGCAAGAAGGTCCTGTGTTCAAATCCACTGGCCAGCTGGGGCATTTCTGTGTGGAGTTTGCATGTTCTCCCTGTGCCTGCATGGGTCCTCTCTGGGTACTCCAGCTTCCTCTCACAATCCAAAGACGTGCATGCTAGGTTAATTGGTGATTCTAAATTGGCCATAGGTGTGAATTTAACTGTGAATGGTTGTCTGTCTCTCTTTGTTAGCCCCTTGATAGATTGACGACCTGTCCAGGGGGTACCCTGCCTCTCGCCCCATGACAGCTGGGATAGGCTCCAGCCCAACTGCAACCCTGAATTGGATAATTGGAAGAAGATGAATGGATGGATGGCTTTTGATTTGTAGATCTACTGTGATTAAACTAAAATATAAGGCTGTATGAAGGAGCACAAATTGTATGTTATTCAAATTAATTCTATTTCAGTCTGGCATTGTCAGGCAAAACACTATAAAACTGACAGTGTATAGGCTATGCTTTATTCCCACTGCTTGAAAAGCTAAGACATTAGCCTTGCACGCTGAACATGGATGTATCAGGAGAGATTAATAGGTTGCCCCCACTCGACCTTGCTGGAGAGTTTTCCCAGTGTTTGCTCCCTTTAAACACTGGCACATGTACTGTATTTCTTCCATTGGGTCCCACTTTTTTATCCACAGAGTTTTTACATTTGTTAAAAAAAAGAAAGAAAGAAACAAAAGTGAGTGTAGTGAGTGCGCACAGTGCAGCTTATGTGCCAGACAAGCAATTTTCACTAAAGAGGTGCCATTTTGAGTCCCTGCCTTCAAATAATCACCCAGTGGCCACTTGTTCAATTTCAGGTGACCAATAAGTGGTTTCAGACTCACTGATTTTGACATTAATGTGTTCAGTGCAAATGGACAGTAGAGGGTATGATGTAAACTTTGGCTGTTTGTTATATCTGTCTGATGTACATTTGTGTAAAGATTAAGTTGATGTAAAGTGGAAAGGAAACCGTTCATTTAGTTCTCCGTAGAACTTTAGAAGTGGTATTTGTGGTCTGGAAAGAAAAGTTTGACAAAAATCATTTTAGTAGAAATGTATTTCTTGAACATGAGTCTTAACATTTAAACCAGACAAATGGAAATATCCTGTTCACTCACCGTTATTACAGACCATGTGGGATGCAGACTATAAGGATAAAGGAGGCCACTTTTCTGTTATGATGCTGTGCGTCAGTATCAAACCTTTACATGCTCTTCCCTGAGTGAATAAGAATGACAGAGGGATTGGGTGAACGTTTGTCAGAGAGAATAACTGTAAAAATGAGAGGGGAGAGAGGGAGAGTAAGAGCCATCGGTCACGCTCTGACAGCAGCACCCACAGCCATGCCATGGTGCTTTTGCCAGCGGTGCTGCTTGTGTGCGCTGAGATAAGCCCAAGCCTTCTTGCCTTGGCGGTATAGGCTGGTCACGTAGAACCAGAAGGCAGCTTAGCCCCACTGCAAATCCAGTGGAGTGTCTTTCTTACATCCGCTCTTACTTTCGCTTCCTCCCACGCAGCCTTGCCTCCTCCCTCTCTGTCTTTCTCAGGGTTTCTGGCATTCCCTCTCCTCTGCATCTCCCAACTCTGTTTGACACTCCATGTTCACTCGAGAGATTGGTGTTTATCCTTCCTAGCGACCACTGAATTAGCAGAAACATGGAAGAGGTGCAGACAGTGTGAGTCACAGATGTTTGGTGAGGATGAGCTACAACTTGCATGTTTGACTCTTGGCTGGATAAAACAAGACATTTCAATAAACATCGTTTGAATTAATGATTTTGTAGCCATGTTAAATCTGCAAATCCACAAAAAGTATAGCCATTTCACACTGAGTAGCATAAAGCTGGATGTATTGTCGTCAGTGACTGATTATGTGCAGTGTAGTCCAAAGCCTAACGGGATTTAAAGTGAAGATTTGCAGCTTTACATGACACAGAGCTGCATTTTATCAATTCCAGAATCAGTTTTAAACTGCAAAAAATATAAACCTTCATGTTACTTAATTATCTTTTTTTTTTTAAATGCACCCAAAATTTCATTCACGTGCAAACAAGTATGACATTGGATTTTCAGTGTCACAAAATAGTGCAAACCATCATATTAGTGTGATATTATTGTCAAAGTGTTTCCTAAAATTTGAGCTCTGTGCAGGTGAATGAAGGTATAACTCCCAAGTATTCACAGCAATACAGCCACATGAACAGGGCACCCCATGCACACTCAACAGTCTCTGCACACACCAGGGGTTAAGGCAGTTTGGGTAATATTGTACAAGAACCTCCACAGTTAATCCTGGAAGCGGCGGTGCCTACAGTGTAGCGTAGTCTACACTGCATGTTGATAAGAAAAGCCTCACAACAGCGTGCCCCCAGGGCTGCATTTATACTGAACAGCACCAGAGGCAGTCACATCACACTGTTCTTGCAAACCTTAATTGGGATATCTGATACTTGTGGATGTTTTTCCTGTCTGTAAACAACAAAGCAGCGATTTGTTTTATTCAGGTGCTCCTTGTGTTGGCACCTGCAGTGTCTGCAGGTTTGATGGAGATGCATCCTGCTGTGCATCCATGCACTATGAGGCCGCGCACGAGGATTTGCATACATGATTTAATATCCAGGCCGCAATATGAGAGAGGTGGACTGACACATACACTCCAAACACCCACAGCAACCCGGGAGGGCTCAGGAACCATTTCCACAAAGGTTAATAGTATGCTTTAGTCATCCCCAGACAGCAATGGAGCCGCTTTGACACTAACTTGGTTACAGGGAGAGAATGTCACCTCTGTTTTACCAGGTTTTGACTTTTTACCCTGTGCTTATTATTCTCAGAGCCCTCTCCACGTTCTTATCCAGACCAGACTAGCTGCTCTGTGGAATTAATCACCTCCCTTTGGTGCCCTCTAAACCTCTTCTTTTTATCACGACTGCAAATAATAGGAGTTAAAAGGTGATTCGGATGTAAACGGCATCACTCTGAAACGGTCGGTCGTATTGCAAAGCTGGACAGAGAGGCTTGCTAACAAATTCATGCAGGTCTTGTTTTTATATGTCCCCCCAGAGAGGGTGAAAGAGCACATGGAAGTCTCTGGTTCCATCAGTATTGCGCTAACCAGGTTGCATCCGGAGTGAATTAAGGTGAACATCCATTTAGCCAAACGCCACTCCATGTCTTTAGAAAAGGAGGTTTTTATGTTGTTATACCTATATTTTAAACAGAAGGAGTTGCAGCTGCTGCTACAGGCAAATGCTATGAAACCTGTGGTTGCTGTAGATAGACATGCAGGACACACATGCACCTGGGATAAGAGAATGACTTATCCTCGGGCTGTCTCAATGTCACGGAGATCAGACTGATGTTAGCCCTGCCACAAATGTCTTTTTATGTTTGTCTGACTTTTGTCATTCCTAAATGTTCCCAGAGATGACACGCGCACTCCCTAAATCAATTCTGTGCACCTCTCGTGCCCTTAGTTTTCCAGAAGGAAATGATATGAGAGTAACTTCAAATGCACTTTTACATTCACCTGTTTCAAGGACACTTAATGTAGATTTTTTTATCCACAGCATAGTATGCTGTCATATGTATGACTCAACGCTGTGTAGATCCTGCAGCAAAAGCCACAGAGATTTGTAGCCACCAAGGCCGCTGTTAGGTTGTTGTTTTTTTTTCCCTTCTCCTTTTTTTTTTCACTTTAGACAGCAACAAAAACATTAGCACTTTCTTCTAGAGTGCAAGAAAGCAGTGTAAGGAAAGAGGCTGAATTTACTGCAGCACCACCGTAAAAGATCTGTGGGTCGGATTTATTGGCCTGCCGGTGTAATTACGTTGACCGGGAGTCTCTCGGTGGCCCTCTTCTCGTTGGGCTCAATTTATAAATGCCACAGAGCCAGTAATCCCACTGTTTCCCCACTTAGTTTGGAAAGGGCTGTAGCCATCCTCTGGCTAGGATTGATTACATATAGCTCAAATGAAGAGTAAGCAGTTTTCCACTGTCGAACGCCAGGACTGGCCCCTGCTATTGATTCATTTTACAGCAGAGGGAAAATAAGATCTGCCACTTCGCATAACTGTTGATATTTGTTTTTCTTTGCTCGTGAATTTATGGGCTCTTGTTATTTAAAAACAGCTCTGTTTTTCCTGTATCTAATGTAT
>VUQI01002471.1:11677-22442 GCA_015106735.1 Paratilapia polleni | reverse complement strand
CCAAAAGTTAAAAAAAAAAAAAAAAAAAAAAAAAAAAACTTTATGTAAAAAAGGTCGAAACGAGCTGCTGAATTTTTCACTCGGTCTACAACAGTTGTGAACCGAGAGGTTTTTTTTCCCACCCTCATCAGAGAAGAGTCTGGTTCGTAAACATGCGTTTCCTGGCGTCACTCTGCAGGATTTCAGTTCAACTGTTTTTCTGCAGAGTCGCCTGCAGCAGCGCTGACAGTTAAACGTACAAATACAGGAGGGGATTACACGGGTTTAATCACAGCTTAGCTTCATCCATCACATTCAGAGATGTCACATGATTCATGTCTAATTTTGTGTTTGCTAATATCTATTTTTATTGCAACTTTCACATTTTTAGCAACAAATTAGCGTGTGCAGCAATTTAAAGTCTCTTCCTTTCTTCTGCACACAGCGAGCAGAAGTCATTAACACACACACACAGCTGACTTATGTCTCTTGTGGCTATTAAATTCCTTCCCCATGTGTAGCAGAAGGAAACAACCGTGGTTTCAAAAGTTAGATTAAAGTTTGCTGCCTGTGTTTAGATTACAAGAGTTGCAAAATGACACAGAAGCTAACTAAAATCATCAGTACAAAACAAACATGAAGGACAGGATTCTCATCTTCAGGATTCTGACTCCACACCCCCCCCAGCAGGACAAAACATCCCTGCTGTACTTTTTATTCATCATTACTAAAGACAAACTTCACTTTTTAGTTAACCTGTGACAATGAATCACTAGTATGTGTTGCATGCAAAGGTTTGGGATGAATGTAAGCAGAACAAAAAAAACTTAAATACAGATTTTTAAAGCTTTTTGTGGCTTTGAAATGTGTGTGTTTGCATCAGTAAGCTTTGCAGAAATAGCTGCAAAACTGAACGTATCAGTTAAAAAGTCAAACTCATCATCTGTGCATTTAAAAATTCATCAAGATTTGGGGTTGAAGAATACACTTAATATAAAATATTAGTTTGCCTTTCTTCTTTTTCTGCTGTTAAAAGTATTTTTACATGAGGTCTGTTTCCTCGGATATAAATAAAAATGAGTCACTCCATCTCCCACTTGAGTGCAGGTTTGGATCACTCATGTAACCTCGCTGACATCCACTTAAGTACAATTTTAAGTAAATCATCCACTTGAGTTGTCTGGTGTTAAATCCAAACCCACAAAGTCCTATTTTTAAAAAAATGAGGTCTGGGCTGCAGAGTCTATATGTACAGACCTGAGCTTGAATCAAGCATGAATATGAAAAATTAATCCAGGAGAAGCAGCCATAAAGTGAATCTATAATTTATGTTAAACTAAATGACTTATGAAAAGCTGCAGATGAAAATGTTGCAATGCAGTTTTGTCACATAATGCAAAGTTTGCTGCAGTTGAAAAGTCCAATGAGTGCCAAATACATAACACAGAAACGTATACAATTATGTTCAATTGATTATTCAATTCAATCCCACCAAACAAATCAAAATTAAATTATAAATGAAAGTTTTTCCTGTGTTACGACAGGTGACGACACACTTCGGTCTGAAATAATCACAACTAAATATAATCAGAAATTCAAAACTTGTCATTGTTATTGCCTGGTTCTTCACTCTCAGAAGTAAAATACCTTATTGTACCTTCAGGTACCCTCTAGGTAACGCCACTGTATCCTTGACAGGGGTAACTATTTATACCCTTATAGTGTGTACCTTACAAAGACCAGTCTTGAACCTGTGGTGACAGCTCTGTACCTTAACATAACAGAATAAAAAAGGTGCAAAATTAGATACAGGCTACCCACTGATTAATATATCTTTATTATCATTATTCCTTTACTTGGGAAGTGCTGGCATTTGTGCTACTTTTCTAGTCTCACTAGAAAATCCTACATCGGCATCTACATTTGAATCCTTATACTGTTTTGAATCATATATGTGCCCTTTATGGCTCTCGAAAAGGTACACATAGTTATCTTGAGGTCCAGCAATTAGCCTCAGGAGGTACATTCATGTAGATTTGTACCTTTAGGGTACAAATCTACATTCTGAGAGAGATTCTGAGAGCCTATATGACAGCGTGCTGCAGCTCTGCAGGTGGTTTGTCACAGTGAGAGTGCTGTACCAGAGGTCTGAGGAAACTGTCAATTGCAAACTAATGTAAAATAAATCAACAAACAATAAGCTAATGCCCAGACCTGGACTGGTTTAGGTCTACAAATAAGAGTGAGGTGATTTTATTAGAGGTAATAATATATATGTGTAGTCTTTATAAACTCACTGTGGGTCTATTTAAGTGAAATTCTAACCCAATGATGCCATAAATACGCGTAAAACTGCAAATTGAGAACCACAGTATTATTTTAAGATCATGAAGTCACTCTAACCCCCACAAAACAATAAAATTACGTTATTTCAATTAATATTTAATAATAACAATAACAACAACAGCAATAATAATAATAATAATAATAACAATAATAATAATGATAGGCGAAGTACTGACCGTGTGGATGAAGGTGAAGCCGAAGAGGAGCACAGCGAGCAGGAGCGTAAAAGACATGGTGGCATCTCATCGAGCAGCGGAGGGTTAAACCCAGGAGCTCAGTGCTCATCTAGCTGTCATCCTCAGCAGGAAGCACGTGTGTTATGAAAAGCGATCAAACCGTAGCCTGTGGAGTTTGTTATTTATATGCGCATATTTTCAACCATAAACAAGATTCCGGCGGCTTGTTTTACGCACTTTTACGCACAAGTCCATTCAGCGAATGAAATCTGACCTCGCTCTGGTTCGCTAAAAAAAAGAAAAAAACCCAAAAGGACTTTTAAGTCCTCCAAAAAAAGTGCAGCCTTGAGTTAAATATTCATCCAGAGGTGGAGGAAAGTAAAAAAAACATTAAATCCACAGCTGAAAGGGTCCAAACTGACACGAAGCCGCTGCAGTTTGTGAAAGAAATCCAGTCGAAGAGGTGCGCTATGTTTAGTCCAGTGAGGCGGTGGTCTGGGTTCACTCCCAGTTCACTTTCAAGACCAAGTGCGTCCCCTTCACACGTCCCCTCTGTAGTCTGACGCGCGCTCACGCAGCCACAACTTGAAGGTGCTTCCTGGGATCTGAGCGTTTGAGTATTGATATTAAAAGCCAACAGCGACCTCCTGTGGATGTGAACATCACTGCCAGTAAAGTAAACGAAATCGGAGTAGAGGCTTGGTTCTCAAACTTTGGTCCAGGGGCCTTCAAAGGGACTTTGATTTGGGATCCAGTGCACTCGGGACAAAATTACATTTTGATTTGTTTAACTCATCGTGTAAGAATGAATTTAAAAGACTCTTCTCATTATGAATTTAGAAACTGTTTTTAAAGAACAGCATTTCCTTAAAATTTGACAGCTTTTGAAGAATCAAGTGTTTCTCTACAACATCCTGAATTTAGAATAAAAATAAGACATATTTTAAAGGTGCTGGCAACATATTATTTTAAAAATTTACCCAAGATTCAATGCGATGTTGCTTTTCCCACATTTTTGGTTGCTCATCCCAAGAGCCCTGAAGGCTCCTGCAGCTGGACTGAACTGTGCAAACATGAATGTACAGAATTAAATTAGCTGACCTTTTGTTTCATTTACAAACTTTTGCTGAGTCTAAAAGGAGTAAATAAAAATAAGTGTAGCTAGTCTCTCAGAGTGGACAGACTAAAACTTTTTAAAGACCACAACACTTTCTGCTCTTTCTTGTAAAGTCCAGACTTCCCTGCTGGTCTGGAGCAGGCCTCCCTGCCCTCAGAGTCGATCCGTTCCAGATGAAACATCCAGAAAACTGAAGGTCTGAAGCTCAACATTTTCCAGTTTGCCACTGAATTTTATCAAGTTAAAAGGTTGTCTTACACATCTATTTTACTTTTTTAAGCTCATGAATTGTTTGTTGTTGTTTTTTTCATATCCCATCTTGTATAAAACACGTTGTATTGCTGCATTGCTGAAACACGTAAAATTTTAAAGGGCCAGTTCACCCCAAAATGTAATTGACATTTTATTCCTCTGGCCCACAGTACTATTGGTAACACTTTAAATGGTAAATGGACTGGTACTTATATAGCGCTTTTCTACTCAGTTTCTGTGTACTCAAAGCGCTTTATACTACATGCCACATTCACACATACATTCATACAGCATGCAGACTAGGGGAGCCAGGAATTGAACCACTGACCTTCCGATTAGTAGGCGACTCGCTCTACCTCCTGAGCCACAGCCGCCCCCACTTTATAACAATCACTGTTAATAAACGCTAAACTGATAGTTTAAGAAATTTTAGTAAAAGGTTATTTTACTGTTAACAGGCAATGAAATGATAATTGTTAATATTTGCTATTACATTAGTAATATAATAATGCGTTTACAGCCTATTTATGTCTTTGTTTTGTGTAATAAATACATTTTATTAAGGAATTATATGCTTTTTAATATATCATCAGAAAATGTACTGGTAATTTTCTGCCAGTACATTATCTGAAGTTTCTGTAAATGGTAAAATTTAATGTGTGGTTAAAAAATACAGAAAAACATCCATAAAAATAATATGGAAAATTCCTTCATTTTGATGGTAAACTGTGCTGTATTTTTACGGATTTTTTTACTGTGCAAAAAATGTTTTGTTCTGTTATTTTCAAGAGACGTCAACTGGGCAGTTCACACCAAAACAATCTAGGTATATAAATAGCACTAAAGTCCAGAGGACAAATATGTGAATTTGATTCTGGGGTGAACTGTCCCTTTACATCCCCATGCCTTTAGAGATTAAACCTGCATCCACTATGTAAATGTGTTTTCCTTTGGGAGTAATCAGCCTTTTCCCACTAATTATTTGTGTAACTGTTTACAGAGCGAGATAAACCAGAACCTCCATGCAGAGAGTTTAATGTGTAGGAAGAACAGAGGAGGAAACTCCATCCATCAGCAGAAACCATCGTCCGAGCCCACAGATCATTTTGTCATTTATGGCTCTAAATCCTCAGAGAGGATTTTACTGCAGAGAGACGGATGAGACCGAGAGGACAGAAAATCAGAAACAGGTTTGCATTTATACTTCAAATGTTGACTTTTACTGGTTACAGCTAATAATATGAGTGAGAAGGAGGAATCTGGTGTTGGACCCAATAAACCCAGTCTATTAAAACTCTGGGAAAGAGGGAGGAATGAAGATAAAATAAACCCAATTTACCCCTCTTTAAATTTTTTTCTCAAGACTGAAAATCAGAGGATGTTTGAATAAGCTGAATAAAACAGTTACAGAATAGCATTTTTTTTTTCTTATCAAAAACATCTATTCTTCAGTATATCGATATTTAAAGAAGCCAAATAACCACAAACAAGCCCTGCTTGTATTGTTCACACCACATTTCCCATAATCCTTTGCTGACCTTTTGTTGTTTTCTTTTTAAAAAACGACTTTTATGTTACAGTTGATGGAAAGCAGATAAGGGATGGCTCTGAATGGGTGTCACAAACAGAGCGTTGGTATCCTGAAGTTGCCACTTTGCAGGCTCAAGCCGCTCTGCTGTAGACCACGATATGGACAGACTGTAGATGTGTAGAATGAGTGTAAATCCACCTTCAGAGCTGGGGTCATAATTACCCTGTAATAACATAATAAGTCTTGTAGTTACATATACATACAGTATATGTTTCCTCCAAATCACAGGTCATATGTTTCACCATAGTAACAACAGACAGTTCCCCCTTCAATCCCTAAACTTCACATCTGATACTTCTGACAATAAGTACTGTACTGGTATACTGCAACTACATACACTTACACCCTAAATGTAAAAACCTACACTTCAGAGGGTGTAATTGAAAATGTTACCAACATTTTTAGTTATATCAGAGTTTTTTTCCCCTCATAAAAAACATTTTGAGACAGGAGAAACCCTGCTGTGTAACGGAGCATATTTCATTGCACAGCTCATCTGAAGCTCCAAATTACTACTAAAACACTAAAATTACTAGAGAAACACTTGATTCTTCAAAATAATTTAGCAGCAAGTGATTTCCTGTGGGCCCATCCCTGCCTGTCATCCTACTGAAAAACTCCTGGAAATGCCCATGACTGCTCCACCGCAGGCTGTTTGTGCATTGGAGATGAATACACAGATAC
This sequence comes from Paratilapia polleni, assembly GCA_015106735.1. Classification (NCBI taxonomy): domain Eukaryota; kingdom Metazoa; phylum Chordata; class Actinopteri; order Cichliformes; family Cichlidae; genus Paratilapia; species Paratilapia polleni. The sequence continues at coordinate 16,297 of VUQI01002471.1, read as the reverse complement.
ATTGTAGACCACTAAGTACGCTTTACCCTTTAAGCCTTCAGACCTGGGTAGCAACACGTTTGTTCTCATAAATATTTCCTGCATGAGACATCTGAGTTTCCGGAGAGTCCTTCCTGCACGAGTGAACAGTACTTACAAAACAATAATAACATGAGTCGGAGTTTTAGCCAATCAAAGCACTTTATTGCACTGTATAGTGTGACGGTGAGCCAGTAGCAGGCTCTTATAAAAGTGTCATTTAATATTTTTATCATGTGTACAAAACAAGTCACACACACTTGTACCGTACAAAATCAACACTATTTACATACAATATACACACACACCTAACACGCACACACCCAAACACCCACCCGCACACACACCATGCAGTCTCTCTCCCATCCAGGCCCGAGATGAGTCCTCCGAGTTTCTGATGGGGTTTCCTTCTTCATCTACGTTCTCCATCTCACACACACACACACCTAACACACACTCAGGGACTGAAACATGACCGCTACGCTGCTACCAACAAACCCAAACTGCTAAGTTATCCAAACAAGCGCTAAGCAACTTCTGATATGCATTAAGATTTTTTTTTTCTGCTCATAAACATGTGGAGGAAAAAAAAGAAAAAAAAGATGATAAACCTGAAAAAGTGAAACCAAGAGGAAGAAGAGCGATGAGATGATGTCACACATGATTTACCCACAGGGATGTAAACAAACGATGCTTCACTGTCTCTTCTAAATAACATCAACACTCTGAATAAAACGTTTTATACAACCTGCAGAGCGTCTCGCAGGTTTCAATGCTCCCATAAGTCACAGTTAGCCAAGAGTCTCGGCAAGAACTGATATACATTTTTTAAAACTTTTCATATAGTTATTTATTTATCTATCTTTAAATCTTATATACCCTCAGTACAGTTGAGGAAGTGTTTAAGTCAGTGCACATCAGGTGGTAGCTGTTGTACCAAAGCCCAGCGGATGTTCTTTACTGGGGATTCCTGTCGGAAACTATGAAAAGATGCTGTTTCTATTATTAATTTTTCAGAGAATTTACTTTGGGACTCATTATTTTTCAGTTTTTGAGGGGAATAAACAGTTGGAATTGTTTTACTTTTATCCTTTTTTTGCCCTATGGTGACTGACAGTCATTTAAAGATGCATCTATCACGTGTTTCCACATTTTCTGTGTATATATATATATATATATATATATATATATATATATATATATACATCTTTACATTGATGGCTTCATTTAAAATATACTGTGGTGGTGTACAGAGGCAAAATTATTTTGTAATCATAGTTTCATCAGTTACATTAATCTGTGCCACCGTCCAAATACTTATGACAACAGGACACAATAACGTTTAATTTTCAGTATAAACACATTACACAGATGCTTAAATTGTCTTCTCAGTTTATTTCTTCGTGATGCAGCCAGACCGAAAAAGGTTTTTAGAATTACACGACATATAGAGGATACACAGCTGGGTTTCTGATGTTTAAATTTGGAGATCCAGACCGACAGCAGCTGAATCCCTGCAGTAAAGAACATCCTTGGGGGATTATTGCTACAATAGGAGCTTTTCTATGTAAACTTCATCTGGAGTTCCCTTTGTCCCAACAGCCTCCAGACATTACTGCAGTTACATCTACATTTGTTTAACTAGGCAGGCTGCAGCCACCTGATTTATTACCTGCACTAACGATTGGGTACACCAGTCTCTTTGGCCTGTGAAAGTATTTATTCTGTAAGAGTGATTTTCATCTCCTAAGTTTGCACATTGTTTTATTTTAAAGAAAAGGCCTGAGGATGTGTGTGTACCCAGTATTTCATGTCAGTAAAAGGATATTTCGTGCAGGATGATTTTTTTTTATCCCTTCCCCTAACCATGCATATGGAAGGCCACAGCCGCCAAAATTGAAAATATATTTTTTTTAAATTTTGTTTCTCCATTTTGTTCCATTAGCCATTTTGTGCCTGCTTATATGGAGGACCAATGATATATATGGACAGAGAGAGAGAGGGCCAAGGCTGCCAAAATCTTTTATTTATTTATTTATTTTTAAAATCTGTTTTGTCGTCTTGTGCCAATTTATATGGATGACCAAAGATGCTAAAAATCAAATATAAATATCTCACAAAATAAATATGTCACTAAAGCCATCAAAAATTATTTACATTTATTTTTTGATAAACTGTATCATAAATTTGGATTTCTATTCTAATTTATTTACCTTTACATTTATTTATTCATTTTCCTTTTGAACACTTCTATTCCCATTTTCCATTTCATTTATAATTTTTAAATGTATTATGTTTACATATTTTTGTATTATTTCACCAATTTATTTTCCTAAATGAACATAAACCTTTGTCTTGTGTGTCTGCTGTTTTCTTCTTGTTTCATTGTTTATTTTGTTTATTACCAAAATATATATATTGTTGAAAAAAATCTAGGTTGTATATAGGTTAATAGAGGTTACCATTTTTGTTGGTAAATAAATGCACAAAGAAATGTAAAAACAAAATAAAAGGGGGAAGATATGGAAAAAAATAAACAAATACTTTTGAAAATTAAACAAATTAATCTTTAAAAACAAAAATCTGAACAGGTGAAATTTGTAAATAGGGGAAATAATGCAAAGGTAAATAGATACAGAAGCAAATTAAAATGTTTAGAAAATATTTTTTTTTACATTAGCTTTGTTGTATTACATGACTCATTTTATTAATATGTTTAATTTTGGCATTTTAGTCCTCCATAAAAACTATTTGGTCAGGCTGGAGAAAATCAAATAAAAATAATGAATGTTTCCTTGAGTCTCTGACCGGCTGGTCAAATTTCAATCTAAGTAAATGTAAAAATGCTGCAGCAACACCTGGATGCTGTTGTCTTTGATATATGATGCACAGTTTTCCCTTAAACTCCCTTTAAATAATGATAATAATAATATTTCTTTGATATTCACACAGTGCACTTTGCTTGATGAGATGCTTTGGGTGCTTTAGGGACTGCAAGTAATTCAGGAAGGTAACTGAAGGATTAGCTGACAGATAAGATGAGACATGATTTTCAGTGTGCACGTTACAAGATTTGCTGCACGTTTGCTTTAAATTAAACACTTTACAGAAAGCTGTTGAAACTGCATTTGTGTTTTTTTGTTGTTTTTTTCTGCCAAAAATGTCACAAGATAAAAAAGACCCAAATCTTTCTTAACTAGATCCAGAAGGGATGAATCAGTGTATTTTTTCTTAGGCTCTGGACACTGAAAACACAGTTATTCAATTTTTTTGGATATCTTCAGTGAACTTGTGTTTCCAGTCTCCACATAAATGTTTCTTCTTTGATCGTCTCAGGATAAAAATCTGTTTAAAATCAGTGTTTGATTCACATTTAAACGACATAAAATGTCCCCGTCGCACACATGAACACAGACAGAGACACACACACACACTCTGCACACCAACACACACACACGCAGAGGGTGTGGGTGGAGAGAGCTGCATATAGGGGCTACTACACCTCATTGTGTTTTAAGTACCTCTCCATATAGATTATTATGTCTATGTACAATATTTATATTTTTACAATAATCTGGCTGCCCCTGCTCTAATTTGAAATAATACCACAAATCTGGGATTTTTTGATTCAACCAGTAAAACATGATGACAGGTACAGGCTCTAGTAATTCTCTCTCTCTACCTCCTAACGACACACGGTGTGACGGTGGGAGCTGGCGCCCCGTACACAGTGTTCCCCTAAGGCTTTCTACAGTGACGAGCTCCTGGTAACGGTCACGAGATTGAGCGGGGGTGCAAAAATGGTCGCAACACCACTGAGGAATCGATCAATCAGGCAATCAATCAATCAACCAACCAACCGACACAACACGACTTGAAAGAAAACAGACGACTTAAGACCACACCATATGCAGGTTCAAAAATACAGTACATCTTGATTCTGGGAAATAAATGAACGACAACGGCGATATGCACAGCATACAAACGCATGCTCGCTCTCTCTTACAAACATACATACACACACATACACGCGCACACACACACTCAGGCTACATGTTGTAGGCCACGTAGATGGGGTCTAGCTGGTCTTGTAAGAAGCCGTCACGGAGGTGCATGCGCTGTTTCTCGCCGCGGGAGTTGATGGGGATGACGCCTATGTCTGTCACCACGACCACGCCCACGATCAGGTAGTGCTCTTCCAGCACCGCCTTGGTCACCATGGGAACCAGGTCCAGGGCTTCCTGCTCGGAGCCCTCCAGTTCCACCACTACCACCAGCAGGTTGGTCCAGGGGAAGACCGCACTGATGGAGGCAGAGACATACACAAAAGTCAGGTTTAATGCAACATCTGGCACGTTTTCTCTATTCAAAGCTGCAATGAGGTAGAAATGCAGTTTTTTTCAAAGGGGGAGTGAGACATTTCTCGTTTTTCTGAAGCTCTTCAGTGAAGGTCAGGATCCAGTGAGCCACGCTACATTACGTGTCGTTATAAAGGCCAATAATAAAGACCAAGAAGTAAGAAAACAATTAAGACATGTGGGAGATGCATGGCACCGATCTGTCATTTATATTATTTTTTTTTTTCCACACAAAATATGTGAA
>VUQI01002471.1:0-11605 GCA_015106735.1 Paratilapia polleni | reverse complement strand
TCATTTAGGAAAACGTCTTTCAAGCTCATGCTCATCTTGGTTTGGGATCAAAAAATATTAGACTGGTCTTTGTAAATAAAAACTGAATATCATGTCAAAAACATGCATATAATATCATAAACACTCCAGTGCCAGTAAAGTCATGGTTCTACTCACTTCATCGAGTACTGGAGGTCTGCTCTCTTTCAGCAGTAACTAAACTGCAGTATGTGATTACCTAAACACTTAATGGCTGACTAAAGTAAGGCGACTACTGCTAATGAGACCATTTTCTGGTACTTCTTCTCTCACACACTGGGAAAGAGTCACTTCAGGCTACATTGTTCAGTGAAGCTCTGTTGTTTGTTGAGGACTTAATTCTTAAATACTGATTTGTTGTTATTTGTTGTACTCCATGCACTGCACCATGGGCCTTGCACCTTGACTCACAGGTGTGTCTACAGTTTGCGGCTGATCTGACTGAGTCACTGCAGTCTGGTGCTCTGTTACAGCTGTACAAACTGAGTCCTGCATACATCAGTGATATTTCTTTTACTACTTGTGTTACTAGGAGCAACAGTGAATTACAGTCTTTTTATACTCTATTTGTGACCCTTTAATGTTCTTTAAACACTTTGTTGGTGTTGTTACGCATACCACTCCACGATGCTCTTGTGTGCGCGGATGACGGAGGTCTCGATGTCGATGGGATGGTACCTCATCCCCCTCAGCTCCATGGCCTCCTCCAGAGCTCCCACCACGAACAGAGCATCGTGTCTCTCTGTTCAAGGAGACACAAAGACAGAGTTAGTCGTGGTGTGGTGGTGAGAACGTGATGATGACACATAACCCAAAGAGAGAGACAAACGACCTCCGTTGGCATCAGTGAGCTCAGTGCGGCGGAGGAAGCCCAGGTAGCCCGTCCTGGCCCAAACAGTCTGAGTGTCTCCGAAGCTGAGTCTGGAGTTGAAGTGGTCGGACTGAAGGACCTCCTCGCCGTAACCGCTGTAGTAACCGCTGCCGTTATGAGCGCTGTGAACCCAGATCTGCAACAGGAGCACAAGAGCAAAATTTATGATAAGTTATGTTAATTCTATGCTCCATTCTTTCCATTATCACTAACGAATATATATTTTGTAAATCACCCAATCGCACATTTTGAAACAATGCCTAGCAACGGGTTAAACCATGGGTCCTCAATGAGGAAAAATTTCTCTGAGAATTTTCCTAAACCACGACTCTTAATCTGGGAATCCTTGCTAATATTTTTTAGGCCGAGTTAGGAGCTCTCTAAGAGGACTCTCAAAATCCTGATAAATAGGAAGATTAAAATGAAGAGAAGACATTATAAAAATGACATTAAAGCTACTGTGGGAAAAGAAAGGGAAGAATAAAGGAAGAATACAGACAAGAAGAAAAGCAGAAAGAAAGAAAGCAAAAGGAAGAAGGACAGAAAGAAGACAGCTGGAAAAGAAAGAAACAGGTTGTGTCTGTCGACCTCTCCGAGATGTGAGTCTCCGAGCGGTCCCTTGGTCTCCGGGTTGGCGATGATGATACGAACTCCAGGAAGGATCTGAAAAAATGAGATATAAAAATAAAGAATAAAATCAATCACCCTGGTTCCTGCTTCCCTCTGAGTCACATCTTTTATTCCAGCATGAATACAACCCCTCAAATAGATGCAGCTGTTTATATTAAACACACTTTAAATTTCACTGCCGGTTCAAAACATCACCTATTAAAGCCGCTCTGACATTAAATAAAATAACCATATGAACGAACGTGATTACACTTCACACAACCGTTGTTTATCATGTTTACTGAGCGGAAGTCCGCTGATGTTTTTCCACGTACGGAACAAGCATCGTGTCCATGAAGCGTTAAAAGAAGCGATGGACTGAGTGGAAAACAATCATTTGCTTTCTCTCTTCCTCCCACATGCAGTGAGTCAAAAACAACAGCGTGCTGATCGATGACCAGCCTTGAATCATGACGTTCTCTCTTTGTGTGTCAGCGTGGGGGAAGAAGACGTGAACAACTCCTGGAGCTCCAAGAAAAGATCCATCGGTTTGCTTTCCCCACAGATCAGGACAGTGGAGGTTTTAGCAATTTTCATCTGTTAAAACACAAACTTCAACGAGCTTTCAAACATCAAATTAAAGCACAGTTTGTGGACTTTCAGCATGTTTTTTTTAGTAAAATTTAGGAACTGAAAGGTAAAGAGCCTGTCAGAAGAATCTGTTTTTTAATGTTTCACATTCAGTGCCTACGTAAGCTCCAAATCATTCTGATAATGTCACATTGTGTTTTAAGTAAGTGGGGACGAAGTCGCTACTCCTCATTTGCATAAAGTCGAGGTCTAGGAAGCGTCCAGGACTAGAAACTCACGAAAAATGTTCAAACTCACCGCTGTCGATCAGAATGAAGACAGATTCTGCAACTGCATGGCTAATTTCTCACTTCGAATGTTTGACCAAGGAACTTCTAAATCCTCCCAGTCTATGGACTCCCTGTTTCAAAGGGGCTTGTGAGATGGTCCTGAGTGAATGGTTTCAGTTTGACAGTTTATCAGTGGGGTTTCTTTCGATTAACTCACCCAGTAAAACTTTATTAAAGCCTAAAGCTAGGGGTGTGGCCACAGTTGTAGCCAATCGCTGTCTGTTAGGCCTCATGTCTGCAAATTCTATTCACTGGCCTGGACCTCTAAACTGTGTTTGAAGTATTGGTGTGCCTTTTGATGGCACAAAAAATAGTATGGCCCACTGTGCGGTTAATTGTACTACCGCATCATCAAGTCTGTGCTCCAGTTTTGATGAGTAAAATTCTAGCATTTTATTTGTATTTTACCAAAGAACTTCTAAATATTCAGGAACTCACACTTTTTGGACTTCATGTTTCATAGCAGGTGTCAAGAACTTGCTCTGAACTTTGGAATAATGCGATGGCCTGTAAGCATCCATCCATCCATAATTTTCAATTGCTTATCTGGGTCCTTGTCATGGGGGCAGCAGTCTCAGAAGAGATGCCCAGACCTCCCTCACCCCGCCACCTCCTCCAGGTTTTCTGTGGGGGACACCATGGCTTTCTCGAGAGATGTAATCTCTCCAGCACATCCTGGGTCTGCCAAGTGGGTCTCCTCCCACTTGGACATGCCCGAAACACCAAGTCAGATATCCAAACCACCTCAACTCACTCCTTTTGATGTGGAGGAGTAGCAGCTCTACTCTGAGTCCCTCCTGAATGATCAAGCTCCTCACCCTATTTCTATGGCTGAGCCCAAACCAGGCCCAGGCTTCAGGGGAAGCTCATTTCTGCCACTTGTGTCTGTTTTCTCCTTCTTTCAGTCACTACCCACAGTTCTTGACCATAGGTGAGGGTAGGAACGTAGACTGACTGGTAAATCTATCTCCCACTGCCATCTTCCCGCTCTTGTGAACAAGACCTAACCAAGACTTGGGATCAGATCAGGTTTAACTATTTTATGGAGTATAACAGATACTTTCCAAATGATGTCCCCATTTGAAAACTAGAAGACGGTGGCACAGTAGAAGTGTTTGTCCAATCCAGTGCAGCCATGTGTTTGCATAGATCGTACAAGAGGGAGAACATCTGTCAGTCATCTCTTAAGAGACTTCCTAGTGGAACGCCCATCAAACATCCAATCCATTAGGAATTAGGAATGTTACGACAATCCATCCAATAATTGATTCAGATATAAGAAAAAGACTCAACCTGTCAACCTTGTGATCCCAAGGGAAAAGTCAGGGGCTCAACAACAGCAGTAGGAACTGGGTCTATTATTGTGTGAACCAAATGAATGGTAATGTAATTAGTAGATAAAGACATGCTTCTTTTGTTCCTAAAAATGACCCTTTTAAATTGTAACAAAATGCTTAAATCTCTTGGATTTTCTTGTTTGAAATTAAAAAACAAACAAACAGACAAACTAAGACAAAACTTATCAGCAACTGATGTTTTAGGGTTTTCAATAGATTTAAATCAATTATGATGCTAGTTCAGGCAAGACATGAAGTCAACCTCAGCTGCAATCCTGGCAAATCTCAATGCCTGCTGATTCCTCAGATGACACACTTCTTCCAATTGTAAAGTTTAATTTGGAGTGCATTTTTTAAGCTGCTTTAGCTTCCCCACAGTTGCTGTGCAAGCAGCTTTGCAACCCACCTCCAACCCCCTTTCACTTAATCAATGTCTTATCTTTTGTCATTGATGCCTGCTCTGTTCTGTACAGAGGTCTTGCAGCAGCTCTTCCAGAGGACACACACTATCCAGTGATAACTGACTGCAGACAGAAAACAGCCTTCTACTGATTATATTCGTCTTGACTGGAATTTTTTTCTGGCAGCTTTAATATACAGAATTTAACATCATCATCTTAAAATTGGACTCTGAATGATTTCAATTCTAAAAATAGTTTATTTTCACAAAGGAACTGACAGTTTCAGAGCTTCAACACGTCAATCAATCAAATCAATCCGACAAGTGGTCTGTTAATATTTAGACATTTTGCACTGCTGTCAGTGCTCCTGCTGGTCTCGCTGATGGAGTTTACTTAGCTGCTAAGAGCTCAGTAATGAAACGGAAATAGGTGCTGCTCAGCCATCAGTGTATTTGCAGATTTGAGTTGCTGTAGGAAGACTCGGTATTATTAACATATCACTAGGCCTTTACTGTCAAAGTGAGTTTTAAAAGCTTTTTAGGGAGGTTTCCTGTCTTTATCAGGCAGATAGAGCAAAGAGGGCTGAGAGTGAGAGGCAGAAAGCATGGTACAAAAACCTCTTCCTCAGTGTCACGGTGCTATATTCATTTCATTCCTTTAAAAGCTTTAAGTTCATCTTAGTCACTTTAAAGCTGTTTTTACACAGGTACTGCAGCCCTGAACGTCTCTAGAAAATACCCAAAAGTGCTCTATCTGAGAACCCAAATATCTGACATTAAATCTTTCATTTCAATAATTAAAAAGTCTGTGTGATGTCTGACTAAGCCCTTGTGAGAAAAACACAAGTTATAGTCCTCTGAGCCACAGTGAGCCATCAGGGGTCATGTGTCCTGCCCCCTGTTAACCCAGGAACCACTTTCCCCAAAACCAGAGTATTTCCAGTAGTGAGAACACATCTGAAGTTGGCTATTTCCTGCTCTGTGCTACATATGAGAAAGGGCAACCTTTTTCCAGAGGTCATGGGCAACATCTTTAGTTGGGTTTGCATGTCCCCTCAATACTTTTAAAGGATTTCTGCTAAGTAAAGTTACTGTGTTGGACCCATAGGCTGCATCAAAGCTTTAAATAGCTTCCAGGTCTAAAAGGGAAGCAAATGTCTAAGTCCTTTAAACTTGCAATCTTTCTAAAGGCCACCAGGGGGTGACGCCTCTGGTTTCCAGCTCTATAGTCTATGGGAGTACATCAGAGGGACAGATTAGGTTGAGCGGTTTGGAGACAAAGTTAGAGAGGCAAGGCTGAGATGATGTGGACATGCACAGAGGAGGGACAGTGGATATATTGGACAAAGGATGTTGAAAATGGAGCTGCCAAGCATGAGGCAAAGAGGAAGAAGGTTCATGGATGTAGTGTAGGAGGACATGCAGAGGGTTGGTGGGACAGAGGAGGGTGCTAGGGATAGAGTGAGATGGAGGCAGATGATCCTATCTGGTGAGCCCTAAAGGGAGCAGCCAAAAGAGGAAAAAAATAGCCAGAAAAAGAAGAAAATAACCCTCAGGTCCCTTGCTCTGTGACATGAGTAAATACTTTCCTGATGAGCTCAACAATTTGTTAGATCCATCTCTGGCATGTCATGGCTGGTTTTAAAACTCCAAGAAATGACTGCGAAAATGTACAGTAATGAATGCTCAAGGCTTCACAACAGGACATCACGGTGTCTATGCCCATCTTTTGCATACAGTCTATGCTGCTGTTACTGAATTTTTTTTTTCCAGGTGCAGGACTTTTTCCTCCACAATCTCCTGAAGCAGACTTTAGTGTAGTGGAGGACCATGGTGGTCACAAGCCGTATTAATAAGTTCCCCAACACCTAGTCAAGGTTGATATATAAGTGAAAATGGGCATGATTTCACAGCCTTCCATTTCAAGTGAGGGGCTCGAGGAGATGCCCACCCACTTTTTTATTAGAAATTTTATGAGATTGTCCCAAACAGTCAACTCTCTTGTTCCTGGGTTTGCAAAGTTCAGAATGATTTGAAACAACAGATGGCATGTTAAGCCTTTTTCACATCATAAACTGACATTTTTGGTTAATAATCTAGGCTAATATTATTAGGCAGTTAAATATTTACACCACTGATGTTTTTTTGTTTTTTTTAAATCAGGAAATAATTTAGTTTACAGCTCAAAAAACATCCTTAAGTGTGAATTTCTCATTTCTGCCACAGTAAAAGGATGTTCGACAGCTATCCTTTCACTTATACATGGAAACAAAAATGTAAAGAAAGAAGCTTTGAATAACATGCTGTACAACATTTGCTGTTTTTTAAATCTACTTTAAAAATAGCCTGATTTCACCGGTCTGCATCTACTGAATGTGGGCGAGCCATTTAATGAGGGTTATGATATTTTCTTCCTTTGCCATCTGCCAGCCCTTGATGAGTAGGCGCAGTGTTTTTTTTTCCCGTCACATATATTTGTACATCAAGAGGTAAATATCTTCCTATATTGAGAAAATAAAGGGTAACTTTCTCATGGTAACAAGATAAATGAGACAATAAAGCCATCATTATAAGAAAAACACTTATGTTCCTGCTATGACTTCACTTAAAGAGCAACTAAGCACCACCTTTATCTCTGTTTTATTGTACTGCAGGGTGTGACAGTCCATTAACCAGAAAGGGCCAAACAGCAACTTAAAGAGGCTGAAAAATGAAGCCAACATAGAAGTTATAAACGCTGCAGTTCCTCTAATGTCCACTTGGGGCTGTCTCCAAAACTGAGTCAATCCCCAGAGACTCCCCTGTTAAAATGTCCAACATTAAAGAAGAAATAAGCATGCTTACAGCCTGCTACAAAAAACAGTTTTGCTCTCTGTGGCTAATTTCCTCCTTTATGACAACTGTGTAATAGGTGAATTTTCTTTTCTTCTTTTTTTTTTTAATGATTCACCCTTTTAAACTTTATAAAGGCTTGAAGTTAGGGCCGTGGCTGCTTTGCTGGCTGTAGCAGCTGCAAAGTTCCTACTCGGTCGCAAACTTGAAACACCTTTTGGCACTTATTCTGAAGAATTAAGTAAATCAACTTTATTTCAATGGTCATGGTCATCCTGAATGGTTAACAACCCACCCAAGATGTTAACTTTTCCTCATCTGGATCCAAACAACCAATATAAATGAAAAGAAAACCATGGTTATGACACCCACAGCCATTAAGTGAACAGCACTGGGAGTTTGGCTAAATTAGCGGACGTTATTCACGCAGGACCGTGTTAGAGGGTGTGATAATACTAGCTAACATTAGCCAGCACATTAGCTAATATTACCCCTGCTGACCATGATTTTCCCCTGACTTTGGTCCATTTCCTGTTTGGCCAGATAGGCTTTATTAGATAAAATTAGCTTTCTTCCAGCTAATATTAGCTAACATTAGGTGACCTGCTAACAGACAAACTGCTTAATACCCAGCGTAGCTGCTATCTGGCTAGCAAAATACTACATCAGTTTTTGTAGTTTTGTCATTACGTGTCTTGTTGTGCTAAGAGCTGGTCATTAGCTGAGGTTTTGATGAGTTGACTAGCTTTCAAAGCTAGCGGAGGAGAGGTACTGAAGCATTCAGGATTGAGTATAAGCATCACATCCTTTAGATTTCTAAAATTCATCCCGAGGCCTTCACATAGAAATCTCTCCTCAGTCTGTTAGAGGCAGAGAGTTGGGAAGGTTTAGACATTGGGAATAAAAATCATCTGATACATAAAAGAAAAGTTTCATAGGGTACGTTTAACTCGTCCTCCTCATATCAACCCGAATCCTAATCTAAACCTTGGAAAAGTTTTCAGGTCTGGCAGTTCTGTAGTTGCACTAATGGATAAGCCAACATGTTTGACAGCTATCTAATAGATGTCTCTCTCCTCCCACATACCCACCGACAGAAAGGGAGGATGAATATTTGAAGGCTTGTCATGAACTCAAACCTGCTGTCTGTTTTGACTCACTCGATGTGGGAGGACATGCAGTGAAAAGCAGAAAATAGTCCTGGAACGTGCTGCCATTCAATTTACATCTTCATCTCAGCGTGTCTTGTGTAATTCGTTCATCAGCTGTTGAGTGTCAGTTCATGTTTTACCTAAAATTTCATGAATCGCCTCTCAGATGGAACTTCAAATGAACTTCTGTAGGGTTTAATGAGATCTCCTTTGTTTTTTTAACATAATATTGATTGGGTGCTTTGATCTGATTTGAAACCACATATAAATTTTAATGTATAAATAATAATACACCCACCTTGCCAGACTCCATTAAGGGCAGACTGTGAGGAGAACCTCTCTCCACTAACCGAACCCTGGAAGAAATGTGTCATTGTCAAACCCTTCACAGTAAAGGGAGAGGAAAATATAGCTGAGAGGACTTACTGACAGATTATCATACCTGTCGTGACGCAGCGCTCTCATGTCCACGTACACAGTAGTAGGGTCCGGTCCTGAAGTGCCCTGCAGCCAATCACAGTGAGCAAGTGATCAGAAAGATTTAGTTTCCCAAAATCACAGACAGCGTTTCACCAGAGTGAAAGGAAGGCGCAGGAAAGGAGGTAAATCGCTACAACTGGTCAACAATAAACAAACTAATCTCTACAAACAGATTTCTGCATATGAACACACAGAGGAAACAAACCGAGGAAATTTCTGAAGGGAACCACAAAGAGGAGGAAGATTAGGTCACTAACTGGGTTAAACAGACTGATTTATGATTACAAGTTTTCAGTTTCATTATGCTTTACTGGTATAACATGTAGGACATGTAGTAACAAAAGCTCCCAAACAATGATAAAGGGAGCGCTAGTTTAGAGATTTTCCTGTTGAAAGTATGTTTGTCATCAGACGGTCAGTTTGGCTTTCGTTTGCTGATTTCTTGCTATTACGTATTCTGCCTGTTGATCTCCTGATAAACAATGACTGGTGCATGGAGCAGGAAGTCTTAAAACCAATTTTTGGATAAATCCTGGCTACACTGCAAGCCTTCAAAAACTGACCTTTGCCCCAGATGGTAAATCAGCAGAATAGCCGATTGGCTCCCACGTGCCGGCAAACTGACGCTGGCAACGTTTAAATTTTTATCTGAATGAGGAATACTCTGAACGAAGCATAACTAGAACCACTCGACTGGAGCGCATTTAGCACAGACGTGTTGACGTTAAGCTGTGAGGAAAGAAGGCTGTGCTAGCACTGCTAACATTACCTACACTCGGTAATCTAACCTCACATTGTGTATGTCCAATGTTACACCTTTCAGTGGCATATAAAATAAATGATTTGATTTCTGAAGAACAGTTTTAAACATTTCCATTTACAAGTTTTCTTACTTTTGGACTAGAAAACCTGATGATAAAAATTCAAAAAAATGTAAGCACTAGTAGTATTTAATAGTGCAAAAACTTTCAGTGCAAAGCTCCATTTGAAATCTTCAATAACAACATGAGGTGTGCAGGAGCTGCTGGTTTAGTTTTTACCTGCAGGCAAATGGCCAGGTTGACTCTGCAGCCGAAGGCCGTGCTGACAGAGCGCGGGTGAAGGCCGAGGTCTTTGAAGAGCTTGGAGAAGGAGTGTGTGAGCGCCATCCTGGGCCTCTCCTCCGCTACCACCACACAGGCCCGAACCCGGGACAGATCCAGACCTCGAGCCTGGGAAAGAGATGGGAGGAAAAAAATCAAATCACACAGAGTACAGCTGTGGACAACTAGAATGAGAAAAATGTAAAATATAAAGTCTTTCCATTGACATTGACTTTCTGTCTCTGTTACTTTATTTTTACTTAGTTCACCAAAATAATAATATACTCAAATCGTTTGTGTAGGTCTTGCATCAAAAAACCCCAAAACAAAACAGTGACTAAATAAAATCAGTACAAAAGCATAAAGTTTGATTCATCTGTAGCTGTAAACGAGACAAGAGTAAAAGAGTTTTGTTTCTACTTTTCTCACAGCATTCAATGCTCAGTCTCCATGGAGACTTAAAGACAGATAGTCACTAAAATTAACTCTGTGGCTTCCATCCGTGACCAATCAGAGTCGTCTGTGTCTGTAACTCCAGCTCTCAGATGTGTCCTCAGGCTGAGCAGATGGAGACAGAGTTTATTACCGCTGAGCCAGAGGAGAGGATGAGTGAAGTGAGTTAGAGAGCATCAGACTTAGTCGAGCTGCTGCCTGCTTGTTCACATGGACTCAGAGGCTGTGAGTTTATCTGCTGTTTCATTTTAGTGTTCAGTCCACCTGTAATGATGTTTTTTTTCTTTTTTTCCCACATATCTTGATGAAACTTTAGACTGTGACTGGTAGGTTTTATAGGTCTAGACAGGTAGCCAGATTTCACTGGGAACAGTTTAAGAACAAGATCAGTGGTGATGTGTTCTGAAACTGAAATCTGGAGAAAGGTGTGGCCAGAAATGGTTACCTGTTTCCCACAGATAGAATTTACTTGGATGGGCCACTCAGGTTCTCATCTGTCCAAGAGAACCATGCTATCCATGATTGATTTATTAGAGAACAATCCCCATCCTCTTATTTTGAAGAGCCACTGCTAACCACCTGATCTGCCCCTTCCTGTCTAATGACCTGTCGCTGTTGTTCCAGCCCTAGCACTCTTTCAGCTGCCAAAAAGGCTCACGTCCCACATTCGGACAGACTCTAACAACTCCTGGCGACGATAGCTATTCTGCTCTGGAGATCTGCTAAAAGCTCAAGGGCCACTTTAATCAGAACTTGCACCAGGTGGAGAGCTGGTTCATGTGCTGTTACACTTGAGAGACTTGGTTGGTGTGCCTCCTTTTGGAAGAAAACACGTGTGCACATGTCCCCATATCCCAACAGACAGAATCTAATTCTGTGGAAAACGCTGCTCTGACAACTATGGGGTCCAGCAATGGCCAATTATGAGGAAAAGAAAATATAGATATAAATGTTCTCAGGCCATGTTTTACTACACTGAGCACAAATAAGTTTTGATTCATTTTTGTGAGCCACATTTTGGGAGCCAGCACAACAGACCAGCCTTTGACCTACAAGGAAGCCAGAGGAGAGCCCGGTTCTTCTTCACAATGGAATCGACTTGCATTTCATATTTAGTGCTTTTCTACCTTACTGGTCACTCAAAGCACTTTACACTCCAACCGACACTCACACAGCTCTCCAGGTCTATTCATCCATCCATCCATTTTCTTCCACTTATCTTTATATCTCTTATCTTATATCTCCAGGTCTACATTGTGCTAAAAGATTAAAAGCAGCAGCTACTTTTCATGTCTCTTCTTAGTCTTATTTTTTTTTAACATTCTTAACCAGTGCCTCTAAAATTAGAGGCATCCTGTCTCAGAGTGATGCTGAAAAACTAGTTCATGCATTTATTACTTCTAAGCTGGACTATTGTAATTCATTATTATCAGGTTGCTCTAAAAGCTCCCT
>VUQI01002470.1:0-10821 GCA_015106735.1 Paratilapia polleni | reverse complement strand
TAAAAGTGTTTTTTTTTTTTTTTTTTTTTTTTTGGAGGCCATTTCTTTTACTTAACAATAATAAAGTACTGCTAGTTCCTTAAGATAACCATAAAAAGTTTAATATTGCTGGAGTCAGGGCAACTGGATAATATTACAAGGGCAGCTATTGAAAAACAAGATCCTCAGAGAACATTTCACTCATTCATTCATGATCATTTTTGTGACTAGCCAGATGTTTTACTAAACATTTCCTCATTATGTTAATGAGAATGTTACACTTTAGGAGTCTGGGTATGAAAACATGGATGAATCTCATGCTCAGACTAAACAGTCATACCAGTCACTTGTTTCAGCCATCTGAACACATGCAAGTGTTTCAGAAATGACTTATTGGAGTGTTTTCACTTCAAATGCCTGCATGACAGAAACAGTTCTTTGACTGAGACTGGATTTAAAGTCTTGTATATGTTCACTTTTTTGCAAGATTTACTTTCACCCGTGTTTTGGTTAGGGTTACACAGTGAAATCACTTGCTTATGGTTAGGAGAAACAGTTTGAAATACACTCTTTTCCTAGTTTTGCCCAGCTTCTAAAGGTAATGTCACCAGAGCCCATTTTACATGCACTTCTTCACAATGAATGTGCATCTTAAACTATCTTCTTGTCTTCCTCGTGTATAAATGTTTTATTCAATTCTTCGATAAATTTATATGAAGTGTAAATGTAGCCCTGTGCTTATTCATAAATTCATATTTTGCAACAAATTTCATTTTCCCGAGCTGTATGCCATAATCATCAAAATTAAAACCAAAAGTTTTGAAATATTTCACTTTACATCCACTAAATATAGAACATATGAAAGTTTAGCATTTTAAAATAATTTAAGACAAAAAAACATTTTTAAGGCATTCTAATTTTTTGAGATCCACTTGTATTTGCACTTTGTATTTGTTTTCATCTTGTGAGTCTTTTGAATTCAGTTGCAGCAGGTCACCTTGCACATTGTTAGTCAAAGTTTGTTTTGCTTTGATTTTCCAGCTCGGGTAGTAAAACAGAAGTGTTCTTTTCAGCTGGAACTCTGTTGCACAATTTATGCCCAGACAGGTGTATTTGCATAAAAAACCTGTTTAGTCCAACCATAATGATGCATAATTTCTCCTCCCTGTCAGCTCTTCTCCTTCTGTGTTCCCTCTCCTTTCTTTCTGCTCTCCTTCCAGCTTTTTTTGCTCCCCTCTCCCTCTGGTTCTTTACTTACCTGCCCCTGTTTACCAGTCCTTTCTCTTCATTAAATTGTGCAAATAACAGATCTACCAGCACCATGTTTTCAAGGAGTAAAATTAACTGCTGCTGAACCACACGACTACGATTGAAACACTTTGAATCCCTTACCTCATCTTGGGACCGTTAAGTGGTTTTCAACTTCAGTACATGAGACTGCTGGGAGATATTTTCAAAGTGCAGATGAGTCACCTCGATTAGATTAGAAGCTCAGAGAGGCATTGATTGGCAGTGTAAGAGTGCCTCCTACAATCTCTTCTTTCTCTCACTTTAATCTCTCACCTTTCTCCGTCTGCTGCTCTCTCACCCGTGCTGTCTCTCTGTCTCGCTGTGTCACTCTATTTGTCCATCTGCTGCCCTTACTGCCTCTTTCTCATCCCTCCTCTGTCTCTTTCCCAGTCTCCCAAATTATTCCTTTGCTCTGTGTGATGTAATTGAGTTTCACAACCCTGAATTGAGCTCTTGCCCTTGAGGAACACAGAGGAGGACATAATTACATTTCTATTTGGTTGCAAATGATTCTGCTAATTCGATACAGGCTTTTTTCTTTTCTTTTTTTCCCCCCATACAATCAGGAACAGGGGTGATTTGATGGATAATAAGCAACCAGTGTAGAAAGTGCCTCTGTGGATCTACTGTATCTCTCAGCAGGCATTCGGATAAAAATTAAACAGATTCTTAGCTTTAACATCACAGCTACTTACAGATTACCTTTAAACTAATTTCATAACTTGAATACTACAACAGTGACTGCATTAGGTTGTGGGTTTTGTTTAGTAGAGCGCTCTGGAGGGACCCATTGCAGATGGAAATAATATATTTCCAGTTTTTGCTGCTAGAAATGGGACTTGACAACCAGTTCCTGTTGAGAACCGGGCCCACATTGCCAGTCCACTGGCACTGTATACCTCAAATTTTGTTGTTTTCTTTTACCAGTGCTGCCATGTGATCTGACAGTTTTCCATTGGCAAGTAATGACATCAAATTCATGGTATTGGAGCTTTTGCACATGTGAGTAATGGTCAAGCCTTTTCTCTATTCTGTTTCTGCACTGTGTTCTCACTCAGAGATAAGAAAGCAGTTTTTTTTTTTTTCATGCTGAAAGCCTGTGTAGGCCTACTTTGTTTCACACAAAAATTGATCGGGAGTCAATAAGGGAATCAATAAAGAACCAGACCCAATCGATAATGATATTGCTATCAATACAATTTTTATTTATATCAATCAAATTCCCAGTAAGGACTAACTATATATTTGGTCTAACTATATTTGGTCTACTTGCTTTATTTTTAATGCAATGATCCATCATCATTCCTTCTAAAGTTAGCTGAAGCATTAGTGGCATTACACTCTGTAGAGATGATAATTTTCACCCCAGAAAGCCCAAAGCTGCTCTCTGTCACTCTCACCAGTCCCCTCAGAACAATTGTCACAAAGACCAAATTGCTTTTACTTGTTTCTTGCTGATGGATAGAAATGAGACTGTTTTGGATCCCTTACAAGTTTCAGAGCTGTCTACATCAAGTAAATACCTTGATGAGGTTCAGTCTTATAGACATAGGCTTTGGATCTGAAAAGTGAAGCCAGTGAAGCAGTGCTTTGGCCAGCAGGGGGGATGTTATCTTATAGAAGTCTATAAGAAAACAGGGTATGCTTTAGTTCTTGTGATTGACTAGTCAGTTTCTCAGTCAGCTGCTGAATGCAACTGACTAAATGCTCAAGTTGAGGGATTTCACAAACCAGTGGGTGACATCATAGTGACTTCATCCATCTCATACAGCCTACTTCTATCATTCTTTGTTCACTCTCTTTTCCTCCTAAAGAAAATAGGATTCTTCTTCTTTTGCAAGATAAAGTGTCAACAGTTACTCCAGTTGTTCAACATCCAATATTAGTTGCATGCTATCCTCAGAACTGCATCAAGAAACAATTATCTCACCCTTTGTCCAGTTAACATTTCTTTAACAATGAAAAGCTGAAGCAAAAAGAAACTCTTGCACATTGACCTTTAAATTTTAAAACATGTGACAGGCTAATTAACCCCTTTCAAAATGAGTTTGATGCCACATAGAGCATGCACCAAGCAGGAACTGAAGGAAACAATTTTTTTTTTTAAAAAAGGCACTTAAAGGGCAAATCTATTTGATATATTCTGCAAGTTTCTATCATGTATATTTTCATTTCTGTACACTGCCTCAAGCAGAGGACAACATAACTCGGAAGCTATTAATAGGTATACCATCATTGTAAGTGCTTCCATCGTGTCTCGCTCACTGGTCCTCAACACCCCCAACAGTTCAAAGCTTGGTGTGGAAGTGATGTCTGCTCATGCTGCTTCATCCACGTCCTGCTTATAATCAGTGATCAGTGCCAAGGGAACATTAGAGACAGAGATAGATGGAGAGAGAGAGAGAATATTTGTGTTAAGTGTTGGCACTGGCCCCCGTTCTTGTATAACTCACTGATAATTAGGTGTTTACTGCTGCCAAGTCGTAACCATTGCTATAGCTATGAGCTATGCAGGTGTTGGCAGGACATGTGAATGGACTATGAGGGACATAGAATAGAATAGAGTAGAATAGAATAGATGATTGTCTGGCCTTTGTTAAACTGTTTGATTGTTCAGATTAGTATTGTGGCTTCCTCAGAATAAATACTGCAACACAGAATTTCCCTGCTATTTGGTTTCTCTCTGTGCAAATATTTTATCTGGAAACACAGCACACACATATACATTGCAGTATATTAGCATTTTTGCTCCTATTCACTTGTTTCTACTTTCTTCTTGTCTTTTTACACTTTAGCCTCTGTCTTCCATGTCCCCAGACTCTATACGAGCCTCACATCCACATCTTTCTTCCTTTCTTCCTAGCAAGAATCTGCTTCTCTTCCTCCTTCTCTTTTAAGCACATACCCCTTTCTTTTAGTTCCTCCTCCTCCTCCTTTATTTCCTACAGCCCCCCTTGCTTTTCCTCCATCTTCTACTCCATACTCTGCTCTGCTTTCTCTCCTTGTTTCCCCAGTCTTGTTAGCACTGGTCATGCATGCTTGACTCCGTGATTAACTAACAACCCAGAGGATGTTACACAGAATTGTGTCTGCTCATCTCAAGAGAGGCATCGATTTGCTGGCAGGCAGTAACCACACAGACGGCTGGCACATCGAAATGAGCTTGAGAGCAGAAACTGGAAAAATTAATACATGCTGGGAGAGGAAAAAGCCCACCATTTACAAATTACTAGCTGTATTTAGGGGAGAAATCTGTCTTTTCTCACTGAGTGCAGGCTTATTTGGGGGGGGGGTTGAAGTAAAAGACATATGAATAATAACAATAATAAGTTTATAGATGGATGACACAGGCAGAGAGATTAAATCAGTTCTTTGAATAACTGAATACATCTTAAACACAACAGTCTCTTTGTATGCATGCGTGAATGTGTGCATGTGTGAAAACTGCTTCCTCAGTCAAAGTGTTCATTAGCATTACAGCGCGTATTTGAAGACAGGTCAGATATTATGCAGAACAAAATTCAGCAAAAAGATGCATATATGAGCAGATTTTTTTCTCTTATCCAGTGAATAGTTAACCTATCTGCAGTTTGAATCATTTTGGTTATTTTCAACAGTGCATTACAAGTTACAAATAGTCTTTTTTTTTTTTTCTTAGTTTTAAATATGCAGGAGGTTTCAATAAGATTTGTTTGATTTTTTTGGCACAAATCATAGAACTAATCACCACAGCTAATTTCCTAATAATGCTGAATCATCATGTGATAATGTACTATAATAGATTATCTCCAAGATTATGAGAAAATCTTACACATATCCAAAAGTTGCAAAAGGATGACATGTTTTTCCCTATACTGCAGTGAAAGTTCAGAACATACACTCCACTACTGTCAAAGCCATAGAATGACAACTATGATTGGAATCAAGATGACTTTTGAAAAAAATTGAAAAGCTCAGACTTTACACAACCACATTTGCATCCTGACTGCATCTTATCAAACTTAAAAATAAAGCTAAAACATTAAAGCTAACCTCACATTCCTTTTGTAATTTCACCCTTCTCGTGTGGATACGTCTTTCCCATTGTTATGGCTTTCTCTGCCAATGGACAATGCTCCTTGTATTGCTCTTATATATATCTGTATTTGATTTGCAATGGCTCTCCCTCCATGTTTTCGGCCACCATGACTTTCAAGTCCAGAGTAAGTGGATGGTCATGCAATATGCATTTGCAGGTGCAGATTTCTGAAACCATACTAAAATACTAATCTGGACAGAGGTCGTTTGTATTCAAAACTGTGTGTTAAAATGAAAACGGATTGTTTCACCTCGTAAAGCTTGCATCAGAAGCTCTTTTATAATTTAGAGCATCACACATGGAGGCTTTTAAATCTAAGAACATAATATCCCAAAAGTCGCCCTACTCACCTCAGCCAAGGCACCATTACCTCATAGGTGGGAGTAAAGACAAGACAGAGAGCCCATAAGAAGAAGAGGATAAGGAAAAGAGAAACCTTACTATCAGTAACTGGTAAAACCTGAATAAAGGTGCCCCTGAACAAAACACTTTTAGTTTTAGAAACTATCCAACAGGGTGGGATTACTTGGGTATCCCTTGGGTCATGGGTAGGTCTTTATCACAGGTGTGGCAAAATCATCACACGAAGGGCTATGAGTATAACATGAGTATGTGTGCTTGCAGTTGCACACATACTCATGCTCAAGAAACACAAATGAAGACCCCGATTGTTGCATGTATGCATCTGTGTCCAACCTGCACTTCTCTACAGGGCTGACCAATGTAGGACTATTTTAATAGCAAATGTGATTACCCACAATTACACAACATTATGAAATGAGACTTGATCACAGTGTTGTATCCTCCAGTTGTTCAATGAGCTGCCAGTTTTGCATGCACACACCAAGTCCAATCATGAGATAAAAGGTGTCTGGATGGCTAGATCACCAAAAACACCCTCCACTCCACAGAGCAGGAGTAAGCAGCCACAATATACACAACTCACAAGCTACAACCAAAAAGGCTCTCTGGCCCTGGAGCTCTCCTCTCTCCAGCCTTAAGTACTCAACCTGATTGCTGAATAGAAACAGCTGCACACAAGGGTGGCACCTGAGGCTGGAGAGAGAGCGAGACACACCCACTGGGTCAAAGTCACAGCAGGCCCTGCTAGGGCTGTAAAACACTGAAACTGTATTATTTGAAATTGTCTAAACACAATATGTTGACAAAAGAAAATATACTGCATTAAATGAGCATAGCTCAGAATACAGATTCAACCAAAGTACAACAGACTGAGGAGTAACCACCTGTCTGACTTCCCTGTGTTAGTTCTTTGAATTACACATTCTGAATTTAGCTCTTTTTCTTGACTCACCAGATGGGTCGGAGGTCTGGTTGAGCCCCAGAGATTCATAAATTTTGTATGTGAGAGACTTTGTACGTGAGAGAGCAGATAATCACAAAAGAGGGCGTGTGACTCAGAAAGAACAGAAGAATCTGGGTGATGCTATCTGGGACAAAACCAGACACACAGACAGCATATGTGTGGGCAGTCATGTGTTACCACCCAGCTTGAGTAGTACCAGTTGTCTTCTGTCTCCAGTTTTTTCCCCTTTTCTTCTCCCCACTACACTGTAGCTCAGTTAAGTCTGGTCTTTTCCTCATACTGCAGGCATCTAAAGAATTGAAAAGCTTGTAAAATAGTTGTATTCATTAATGTTTGTCAAATAAGGCCGCATCCTGTCTGACGCTGTGAAGCATCAGAAGCATCAATAAAAGCCCAAAAGACTGCCACTACACAAAATATGACAGGGGGCATGACATGAGACCAGGAGGAAGGAAAAGAACGGAAAAGGGATATGTGCTGAAGGAAATCAGATATGAGAGTCTGAGAGAATCAGCTGGCCAAGGGATAGACTGGGAGAAGAGAAGATGAAAGCTTTTGGAGTTCAAACCAACTGCCAGCTTGCCCTCAAATCTCCTGTTACCATGGTGATTTAACTGCCCGCGTGCTGTCCCCTGAGACTCAGAGAGAGACGCACACAGAGAGAGAGAGAGGGCAAAACACACAAGGACAGGCACAAGGACAAACTAGCACAGGTGTGCTGGACAACAACTGCACTGCAATGAATGTACAATACCTTTAATCCCATTCATGTTGGGCCCAGCATTAGTTAATCATAAAGGTTCTTGGTAAACACTTAATTGTGCCAAGCTTTCAGAAAATGTCATACTTGTGTTAATAAATGTCTTAAAATATTATGGGTGAACTCAGATGTATGGCCTGGAATGCCATCAGAGGGACATACATGAATTGTGTGGGGGTTTTTTTCGTGAGCTTTTCAAGGCTTGTGTTTGTGCTGTGAAGAGTACTGAATAGGGCTATAGTCTATAAAGGGCAACCCTGCAAAAATCTTGATCAAATGACTGTGCTACGTGGAAGATGTTGCTCCTACATGAGCCCTCGGAGAACTCATAACTATTTGCTAACATGTCAAATTTGCACTTCCAGTATGATGGCGCCTGTGTTTGGCTTTGCCGCTGCGGGCTGCAGTTTGTCACGCTCTGCTGTAGTGTTGTTTTTCTTAGAGACAACTCTTGCAACAGTGGCTCTGGACTCTGGAACTCTCTCCCTCTGAGCCTGAGATCTGTGGACTTGGTGGTCTCTTTCAAAAAAACAGCTTAAAGCTCATCTTTTCAGACTTGCTTTTGGTTAACTTTTGTTTTTATGTTTTAGCATTTTGTTGTGAAGCATTTTGTGATGTTTATCTTGAAAGGTGCTATACAGATAAGATTTTACTTTATTTTTATTTTACTTTAAAAGACAGCTGTCACAATAACTGTTATTTTATATCATGGTTATAATAATATCATGAATAATTGTGTAATTGTTCTTTCTGGCTCTCTTGCCACCTCCATGCAAGAGAGCCAGAAATGTGTTTAATCATTAGCCAAATAAGACAACGCCCAATAAACAAAGGCATAGATGGATTGAAATTGATAAATGACCTACAAAACAATGATCATTTTTAACTCTATAGACAGAACACTGTCTATAGAGTTGTGAGTATACTTATCAGTGTTGAAGCCATTTTGTGTTCTTTTGTGTTGCATTCCTTTGTCTATCAAAGCAGCTTTTCATTTTGTTATGCTGGTTTAGTAAAAATAAGGTTGAAACACTTCCTCTAATCCTGTAATATGTCATTGCGTAATTATTTCTCATTCAGCATCACAAACTTATCGACCATGTGCATATGATGAAATGTGTTGAATCATATGTGCATATGAGTATGTGATAGTCTAATTGGAAAGGAATAAAAAGTGAATTATATGTTGTATACAGCTGATAGACCTAAAACTGCACACTCTCTCTCTCTCATTCTCCACAGCTGTATCGTTCATGAGACACAGCGCATCAGCTTTTGGATTTGCCGTAAGTTCCCACCCCCTTCTTCCCTCTATTTGCATTGATCAATTAGTCATAACTTGGGTCTTGGTGATTTATTAATGAATCTCAGTACCAAAGTGTTATTGGTCCCTTTGTCTCCAAGGTAACAGGGCAGAGAAGGGACTGGAGACGGGAGCTCTGGTTGAATGTCAAAACGCTTCTTGTGTTTGCTAAACGGATCTGCAGAATCTCACAAGAAGACAGTTTATTATTTAGAGGAAATGACTGAGACTGTAATTAGTTAAAAAATAAGACTTGAAGCGGTGAAAGTGAAAATTAAAATATCCACACCCTAGGCCAGTGAGGGAAATGTGATTAGCATAACGTGATTAAAATATTATAATACATAATCTGCAGAGCTAGCTATCTCTTTATTAAAGATTGGATTTTAATTAGCAAGCGCTTGGCTGTAGATGATAGTTTTAATAAAGAAGCGAGAATGCAAAGAGGTTAGATCATGGCAACTGATCATCAATAGCTCTGTGATGTTGCAAGTCACCCTTTTCTTACTTTTTACATTTTGTGATTTGAAAATTAAATGATAATGATTTCATTTTAAGCCCTGCGACAGACTGGCAACCCTTTCCAGGGTGTACCCCGCCTTTCGCCCTATGGTAGCTGGGATAGGCTCAGCCCCCACCCGTGACCCTGAATAGGATAAGCGGAAGAAAATGGATGGATGGATGATTTTATTTTATGAACCAGCTTCAGGGGAGATGAGATTTTCTTCTTTTAGAAAGGTTGACTTCTTTGTTGTGCAATAAACTTGATAGCATTTCCTGTATTTGTTACACTATAGCAAGCCTTAATGAGACCCTTAAATCTTTAAACCCACTCATCCTTATAACCTGAGTGAGTTCCTTAATGATCATGTGCCTTATTGTGTTCTATTCTGTTGAAATGAAATTATTACTCTACTGCACAGGAGAAATATGTGGAGTGGTTATATTTTCTGCACAAATAAGATATTCCTTTAGCTGTCTACACACAAGATATCTGATCATTTAAATAGTTATGGTACAAGTAGATTAGATAATTTTGACTTTCCTCTTTTCTCTAACTGACTACTTGCTCCTTGTTTCTGCTGTAGTTTGATGCCACACTGGATGTCATGTCATCAGCCATTGTCCTGTGGCGCTACAGCAATGCAGCAGCTGTGCACTCTGCACACAGAGAGTACATGTGAGTACAAAACTTTGTTTGATTAGTAGTACATCTGTGTAACCTTATACAACTCAGGATATTTCTCTTCAGCTCCAGCTATTGTATATTTTATTTGTCCATTCATCTTTCCTCTTTTGTTTCTTTTACCTGTAAACCTCATCTCTGCTGTAGTATGGAAGGACTTTATACCGCTGTCCTACAGTCCAGGCACTTCATGCATATGTGGGACTTGTCTTTATATATTTTTCTGTAAAATAAACTGCTTAGCATTTTCATTTTGCAAGCTGAAGTACACCCAAAAACCACTTCATTAGGTACACATGTTGTACTGCTTGTAAATGCAAATATCTAATCAGCCAATCACATGGCAGCAGCTCAATGCATTTAGACATGCAGACACGGATAAGACGACCTGCTGAAGTTCAAACTGAGCATCATAACGGGGAAGAAAGGTGATTTACGTGACTCTGAATGTGCCATGGTTGTTGGTGCCAGATGGGTCTGAGTATTTCAGAAACTACTGAGATTTTCCCACACAACCATCTCTAGGGTTTACAGAGAATGGTCCAAACAAAGAGAAAATATCCAGTGAGCAGCAGCTCTCTGGGCCTTGTGGATATCGGCAGTCGGAGGAGAATGGCCAGATTGCTTTGAACTGATAAGAAGGCAACAGAAACTCACATAATCACTCATCAAACCTTGAAGTAAATGGGCTACAGCAGCAGAATACCACACAGGGCGCCAATCCTGTCAACTATGAATAGGAAACTGAGGCTACAATTGGTGACTCACCAAAATTGGTGTTATGTCCCCGGCCTAGGGGTAACCTGGACATAACATGAGGCGCAACTCCCCACTCCAACCACTCCCAAGAAAAGGCCAGCAACACAGACCAATGATGCTAAACAGCAGTTTATTTGTT
>VUQI01002466.1:0-13158 GCA_015106735.1 Paratilapia polleni | reverse complement strand
TCATTAAAAAAAAAAAAAAAAAAAATGAAATGGGGAGGGGGGGACACAAAAACAGAGAAAAAGAGGAAAGACACTGTTAACATCCACAGAAGGATACAGGGAGGAAAAAGTCCTAACGTCCCTCTCAGAATTCAGAATCCAGGGAATCTGTCTAATTTGGGCTTTGTTTGTTTCATTTATTAAAATATGCCAATAGAATTAGTGCAGTAGGCTTCAGCCTCAACCAAGATATTTAAAATTTTCCATATAAAAACCGGGACTACTTTCCTTTTTTGATAAAATGGCAGTATCAGCAGTCTTGGACTTAAAGACCCGGACTGAGTACCAACACAACAAATTTGTTTTTGTTTTTGCAAGAATAGACTGGATAGACCTAGTAGAATCAGGGACCTGAGTGGATTCTGAGGAAGGAGCAGGAGTATAAAGAAAGTACATATGCAATCTACTGTAAAAGGTAGTGAATGAACAGAAACAGTAAAAGGAAGAGAAGCAGGTGTAAGATTAAAAAGAGCTGTTAAACAAGATTATAGTGAGTTCATTTATTGCGATGAAGCTATCAAGTGTAGAGCAATTTTTACAAGGTATGATCCACCTCCATATCTACACATATGTGCGATTTAATAATAACATAACTCTTTTGTTATTTTATCTTTATGTAGGTTTTTTAACTTTCATGTTCCCAGGAACTTAGAGCTGAGAAACCAAGGGAATGAGTACAAGAAATATGAGAAGATGTACTTTTAAATATTGGTCCTGATTAAAATAAAACAAGCACGCAACATTCTGGACTGAAAGCCCTTATAAATTTCTTATAAAAGGGCAAGATGGCTGAATAAACTGAGCCTGTCTGTCACACACATGGTGGCAGAGAGGAGATTAGAGCAGCGAGCTCACACTCCTATCAAGGTATATGAGACCTACCTCCTCTCTAAATACTTCTACATAAGTACTGCAGGTGAGAGGTGGGTGAATGTGTTTCAGAGTAATCCATACCTGTGGTGGGGTAGGGGTAGAGGAGGGGGGACCGACAGGAGGCGTTGAATTCCTGCTCCCTGAACCCCCTGCCATGATCTCCTCTGTGATATCCCTGCCACCCTGATTGGGGTCACGGATACGGATCTGGGAGGACAATGGCGCAAAAAACAGACCTCACTAAAGCGCCCAAGTCTTACAGCAATCCTGCATCAGCAGTATTTTATTTATTTTATCAGCTGTGAAAGGAAGGAAACAGTATTGAAGAGTGTCATACTCAAATTGGCCGTAAATGACAATACAATGACCAGCTTTTGATATACTGAATACTGAAATGTGAAGCTAAAGTTGTTAAACCCAGCAATATTCAGTACATTTAAATGTAGAACTGGATTCTTGTCAGACTATCCACCTGTCACAATCCAAGCTGCTAATTGAGAGGTTGCGCAGACAGAATTTCTGCACACAGGAGAAAGGAGAGCGCCTAAGAGACACTGGGGAGTGTCAGCATGAAGAGAAAGTACAGTGGGAGAGCATGGAATCACAGTTGGCCTACTTTACATATAGCAATGAATGAATTACCTTAATTAGTGAACCAAAGTGGATGGATATCGGTTTAACTGGCAAAATGATATTAAGTAGAAACAGCAGGCCAATATGACACATTATCTAACTTAGTTATAGTAGCATTTGTCTTAATAAAAAATAAATCCCAAGGTTTAGGACCATTGGGATGTCAACTTTGGATCACCGGGTTACCAGCCTGTAACACACTGGCAGAAAGCAATTCATACATGGAAAAAGGAAAAAAAAAAAGTTAGATCTTCACCCACTTTCTCAGCTGCCTGAAAAGCCAAAGGATATGACAATTATGCCTCTGTGTCTATCTTCCGTTCCTCTACAGGGTAAAACACTAGCTAACGTTAGCCTGGGGTCTGTTAATGTCAACATAAGACCAGCTTCTAGCAGGAGAGACTCCAACACAAATTCAAACAAAAAATGAAGCATATCGAGCTAATAAACAGACAAATAAATGGCACTGCAAGCATACCTGAGAAAAACAAAGTGTTATGTCAAACTACAGTTTCAATAGCCAGCCCTGTCTCCACAATGTTTTGGCCAACGCCCACCTACGCGAGACTGTGCAACAGGATGCTGACTGCAGTTCACTTAACAGCTACAGGTGTCATTAATAACAAAGGTTTTCTGAATGTTAAGCAGAAAACCTTTAATATTTATGCAAAGGAAAACTGCTGAATATTAATCAACAAAAAAATAAAATAAAATGCACAGAAATTGAGATGTCAAATTCATGAAATAGCCTGTCATATGTATATTTGCAATAGACAATACAGCTATCTGCAAATTACTAAAATAGTCTTTCGAGGTTTTGAAAGAAATGCAATTACACACTGTAGGAGAATTTAAAAAAGAAAGACTGAATTGTTATATTTTGTAAACATTTGTAAAAACAACTTCAGACTCTTAAATTTTTTTTTATTCCATTACCATCAACAGTGCAAATTTTGACATTCTTATGATCATGCTGCATGATAAGCCACAGCTACTAAACTGACTTTGAGGTGAAATTGTTTTGTCATCTTCAATATAAAAAAAAACAAACAAACAAAAAGACAGTATTACTTGGGGTTTGTGTGCATGTATGTCAAATTTGTCCTCCAGAAAACAAGGAACTAATAGGATACTCACTGTTTTCTTCTCACGCTTGGCTGGTGGAGGTTGCTGTAGTGGAGGCACTATGATAGAGGCTGGGGGGGTGTACACACTCTGTCCTGGGTAGTAGGATGGACCAGCTGTGGGAACGGGAGCAGGGACAGAGGGTGAGACAGGTGGGTGGTACCTGAGGTGATCTGAATGAATTTGCAAGAAAAGACAAACAAAAACAGAAGAAAGGACACTTTAGTTACACAAGTTTATTGTCACAGCTCTGTGGGCACACAAGGCTGACAGGTAGTGTGTATTTGTGCTACTCTGTCATGACTTCAGACTTGACTTTTGTGGGTGTAGGAATAGCACTGCATGTGTATCTGTGTTGGATTAGAGACTCACGATATGGGGGTGGGTACTCCCCTGGCCCTGGACCAGTATAGAAGGTGCCAGACCCTGGGGGCTGTACAGAATACTGCTGAGGAGGTCCCACGTAGGGCGTACTGTGGCGATACTGCATGGAGGATGGGGAGAGACATGATCAGTGAAAACAAGACAGATACTAGACATTTTCATCTTAAAACTGTGATTTTTTTTTTTTTTTTCAACACTTGGATTTCAATAAAGAGATTCTAATGGTCCGTTTGACTATCCTTTGAATAATCCCCTGAATCCTGCCTAGATCAGTTTATTATGATCTTCTAGGACTTTAAGTAACCAGTCAAACCTAATTAGAACCTGCAAGTATTTTCTGTGTGCAGCTGTTCAGAACATACATATGTTTGTGCTTGAGACAAAGGGCAATGTTATTGTTTAGAATTTGTGTTTATTATCATGACTTACACAAGCTTTATAAATCTAATGTGGAGCTACAACTATAGCTTAAAAATTGCTACAAATAGATATTAAAGTGGACCCATCATGTGGTTTTACGCTTGGATTCTAGTAGAGTAATTTTGCATGAAACACAGTTCATAAATAATTCTTATTTATCTTATACTGGACCTTAGAGTAGTCCCTTAGTTCATTCTCTGTCTGAAATAAGCTATTTTACCTCCCTTCCCCATTACTTTCGGCTCACTTTTGTCTGATTGGCTGTCCTTTGCAAACAGAAGCTTTTTAACAGCACGTGGGAGGGGCTTTTCTGTTCTCAGCCAGAGTTGTTTAGAGCAGTGTGAAGCCTGGTCTTCTGGCTCTCATATGTGAACATACACTGAGTTTGTTATTTGAAACTTTAGCTATGTTTTACATGAGCACCCACCACTGTAACAGTATACAATAATCCATCCATCCATTCATCTTCTCTTTATGACTATGTCACAGGGGCAGCAGTCTAAGCAGAGATGCCCAGGCCTTCCTCCCAGCCACTGCCTCCAGCTCTTTCGGGTGGATACCAAGGCATTCCCAAGTCAGCCAAGAGACACATTCTATCCAGTGTGTCCTGGGTCTGCCCAAAGATCTGTGCCCACGTGGACATGCCTGAAACACGTCACCTAGGAGGCTCCCAGGAGGCATCCTGGCCAGATGCCCGAACCACCTCAAGTAGCTCCTTTCAATTTAATTCTGTCACACTGAGCTCTCTCTTAACCACAACAGACTAGTACAGCTGAATTTCTTGGTACATCTCAGTGTATGTATACATATGACCGAAAATAAGAAAAAGCATATTAGGTCCACTTTAAACTATTGAATATGCGGCCACCAGATAAATGGACGAGCTTAGCACATAGAATGGAAACAGCAGAAAAACAGCTAGCCTAGCTGTGTCCAAAGGCAATAAAACCTTTCTATAACCACCTCTGAAGTGCTCTGATTAATATATTACATGTTGTTTGCAGAATCTGGACCAAAGGAAAAAAAAACCCACAGGTATAAATACAACACGTTTATGTTGTGGACTAATTCCTGGCCATAACTCCCACCTCCAGTCTTACCAGGAAAATGGCTCCAGCTTCATATTCAATTAACACGAGAGTGGTATTGACATTCATAGTCTCAGTGGAAACTTGGGGAAGAAAAAAATGTTTCCAAAAATTTCCAATGCTTCTTTGAACTAAGAAATCCTAAGACCCAATTCAAGTTAAACAAAGAAGAATGGTCTTGCGTGCTTTACTATGGTTGGAGCAACTAACAGTCTCAACTGTACCATTTCATTGTGACTGTTCTACCTGTGGGATGTAGTACTGTGCAGCCTGTGGGGAAGGGAAAGGCATGGGCGCCATGGTCATCATGATTGGTTGATTAGCAGGGTAGACGGCTGCTGTGGGAGTCTGTGAGCCAGGCCGTATGGAGGGTGTGTTTGTCGGGATGTTGGGCCTTGCAGTCTGCATCTGAGTCCTCTGAAAAAACTGAAAGCAACAAGGAAGAAAAACAGAGAGAGAAACAACAGAACACATTAAACATAACTGTCCCAGATGCAGAGTCTCATTTTGGCAGGCTGTCGTGCTTTATCTAAAATACAAGCAAGTAGCATGTCTGCGCCTTTCTCCACTATGAGTTTTGGTTTTTATCAGCAGCTTAAAAAAAAGGCCCAGGACCACAACTTTTTCTGAACACAATTCTGCAGACAGTTCAGATCATTTCATTAACCCCACTCTGAAGGTTGAAAACACTTTTACACTATTTCCAAAACCAACCGATAATCTCTTCCTTGAATTATTTACTAAACATCTCTCTGAAGTTTGGATTATATATTTTAGCTGGCAAGAAATGTGATGAATCAAATGAATATTTACAAAGTAGTGGCACCAGTCTGAATTTAGCTCACTTTACACACTCAAGTCCTTAATGTTTCATCCCACCACAGTTGTCTAGCCAGAAGCCTTAAAAGCACGATTAAGTCATTCAAACAGAGGTGACATTTTAGCAAAGAAACCCACAGCATATAACTGCAACCATCATACTCCACAGTGAAACCTCATGTGTACATCACTGCCATGATCACTGGCAGCTTCACAATGTTTCTATTGTGAAAGTTTCAGACAGGGACACATGATTGAGGTGGTGGATCACTTAGTATTGCATTTCCAAAACAGACTTTGGTCCCAGATCTGAGTCAAGGGACCTTTGTCATATCTATGTAATTACAATTTTTTGGTCAAACTTTTATGCTAGCAATTCAGAGTGAAAAATCTGGATACACTTGCATTAAAAGAAATAAAGACTGCTTTCAGTCTTTACACTTTATTCCAGTTCTGTTGTGTATGTTACTGGCTTTATGCCAATTTTCATTCATAAATATAACACGATCAGGGCTTTTCCATTGGTGATTATGAATGAAGGCATGATTGGTCCACATAGGTGAAGAGTCTGTGTTACTTTACTTAACTTAGCCATCAACAATAATGTATTTTATACCTCGGTAAACAAAACTCCACGATCCAACTATGAAAAAGTGGCTAATAATATTTTCATTACAATTCTGGTGATTTTTCTTTTAAGCAAACAATGGTGGGTTAATGCATTGTTTGCTCATGGATGATGCTTATAAGGAGATGTAACAGAGTCAAACTTCCAGATATTTTACTTGTCTCATGTGTCATCTTCTTTATCACAGGGTTATTCGTGATTTATATACAGATGAAGATTTTCTGTGGTATGAATGTTATTAAGATCATCTTATAGTTGGATAAGCACCAAAGGACTTTGGAGACCAAGAGACAGACATCATCAACTTCTTTCGGGTGCTCCCGTTAGGGGTCACCACATTGGATCATCCGCCACCATCTCACCCTGTCTCTTGCATCCTCTTTTGTCACGCCAACCTACTCCATGTCCCCTCTCGCTACATCCATAAACTACCACCTTTGTGTTTGAGCTCCTTGGCCAACCTTGCAGTTGTACAGAACGTGTGACACATACCATTGCTCTGCTCAACATGCAGAAATATGGCCTTTGCTGGTGCATCAAAGAGCACAGAAAAAATACAATACTCACAGTGACTGCAGCTATAGTGGCTTTCAAAACACATGTCACAATCACTTAAAAGTTAAACATCAGATGGGCTCTGTGTTCAATTAAAATTTAATATGATCAATCTTTGTGTGCCGGGCCTGAAGAAAGACCACCACCAACAGCTGTGACCGACTTCCAAACAACTAGGGCTCAAGCTGGGAATACCCAACCACAGTAACAGAGTGCCCCAGTGAAGGAGAGCAGAAGAAACAATGCTGTAAAACAGTCTAAAAATATCCAGGAGGGAAATCACCTTTAACATAATAAATCAGCTTCAATGGCTTTATTGTAAATAGCTCTGTGAAAATCTGGGAAATTACCAGAAAACTCATTACCAGTCTCAGTTAAAACTGCTGGCAAAGCAAGAGAACGAGACAACAGACAAAACAACTTGTCAACACTGTTAACAAAAAGGAGCTCTGTAACTTAGGCTTAAAACAATCACTAAAACAACTCCCCAACAAGACCGAAACCATATATACATCAGTCACCTATACAATAACATGAAACATATTTCCAAAGCAACAGACCCTTTTCTTATCACAATGGACATAAAAATGAACTAAAATAACAACTATCTTGGGAGGGAATATACAGTTTCTCTCTCATTGAGCATGCTGTTCATTTAACTGTGCAAGCTGATAAAGGATGAATAATGAATGGGGCAAAAACTACAAAATTATAAACTGAAAATTCAGTAATGATTTTCCACAGGATAAAAGACATGGGGATAAAATGATGATAAAAGACCACCCTACTGAGAGTACACTGCAGTGAAGACGAGGGTAAAAAGGGTAAAAGGTTAGGAGGGATGGGATCATTTAAGGATGATCCTCATCATGCCATGCAGGTTTGCAGAGACTTTTGACAAAGAGATAAATTACCTGGATGGGCCTGAATCCTCCCTTGGGTATTGAAAGCAGGAAAAAGAGAAAAGCCAATGGGAGACCACACTGGTGAGACTTAAGCAACCACACACATTAACAGGAAACTGCCCCATTATTTCTATCTAACTGACATAGTGACTGGTCTGGATCCACTTTGGCAATATAACTCATAATACAGAAAATAACCTCAAAGAAGGTGATGGTTAATATTAAGTGGGCGGCAGAGCAGAAAGGCTTAAAAGTCACAGTCAAAATGTCACATCAGTATTTGGCTTGTGGCCATGTGCCACCCAACATAACATGCACATATCCTCATGCACATAACTGTTTTATTCAAACATGCATTTTTATAAAGAATTTCTTTCCCAACTGGGAGGATTAAACCTCTATGCCAGTCTAACTGGGATTTCTCTGCTCCATTGGGATCTGGCTGTCACGCGAATCACTGACTTAGCAAGAGAGGAAAGTGTTATGGGCTTCATGCAGGGTGAGGTGCAGACACATGTCTGTATTATGGAGCAGGTAGGACTCACTTCATTCCCCTGACTTTCATATGCTACCAGAACTGCCAACAGAGTTCAGGTGAAAACCAGGCAGCAATCTGAAATATGAAGCCAAAGCAAAACTGCCAAAAAAGTTTCTTGAATGGCCATTTGACTCCAAAAGTGAGTCCGTCTCCATGTAGGCTTCACCTTAGCTAATTCGAGTCACTGATCCAAAGGTATAGCTAAAGGGAGGACATGGCCTGCCCTGCCCTATTTACATATCAATGGAGCCATGGGCAATTTAAAAAAAAAAAAAAAAAAAAATTTTTTTTTGTTTTGGTTTTTTTGCCATTTTGGTAGCTCCATTACCTTGTGGTTGAATTTTTCGCTTCAATGCAGCCACCATATTGTTAGGGGCAGCCAGTCCTAATAGTCCCCTAATACACATTTGTTTTTAGGAAGAAGGTGTGTCCACAGTTGAAATCATAATTATAACTTTAGCCAGTTTTAAGAGATTTTGTTTGGTGATTATTTCCAATACAGTTTGTATCAGTAATTGTGTTACTTAGGACTAATTACAGTAATCTGTATCTTTGGGATGCACCCATACAATCTATCGATGTACCGTGCTAACCAACCTTGTTAATCCACACAAAGTCACTGCTACTGCAGAATTCTCCCTTAGATTTTAGTTCAGGAGTACCATGTCTCTCTCTTATAATATATCTGATTCACCAACATGTCCAAACATATTAAATGTATTTTTGGTTTCAAAAAACTAAGATGGCAGCTATATAATGCTAAAACTGAGGCTTCAAAATGTCACATCATGGTGGCTATGTCCATTGTTTACATAGTTTCTGGTGAAAATGCTGACAAAAATAAATACCTTTATACCATTTAGCACCAACCAAGGTTATTAAAGTTAATTAAAACTAAACTAAAAACTAAAATAAAAATACAGTGGAAATGTTCTTTGTTTTAATCTTTTGGATTTGGTTTGGTCAAATTTGTCAATATAGCCAGCCTGAGAAGACTTTGGTGCAGGTTTATTGAGACTTAGGATGTCTGCATGACTGTGAGTCAACTGCCTTCAGTAAGTTTAGTAATATCTAGTGTGATTTTCCTAAATCTTGCCCTTGACAAATACCCTCTATATTACAAAAACAAAAGAAAAAATAAAAAAAAAGACTAAAACTAACACTGAAACTAATACATTGTAAACTAAATAGAACAATAAAAACTAAAGCAAGTGAAGTAATCAAATCCACTCTAAAAACTAACTGAACCCATGTAGGCACAGGGACAAAATAAAAACTCCAAACTCCACACAGAAAGGTCCCAGCCAGGCAGTGGATTTGAACCTAGGACCATCTTGCTATGTGGCAACAGTGCTAACCACTGTGCCACTGTGTTGGCCAACCTAATAACCTAATAAAATAATAAATTCACAATTAAAATTCAGATTTACAGAGTCATTTACTCTGAGGAACTCTCTTGAGTAAACAAATGTTTGTTTTAGTGGTGATTAATTTCCACTAGCTTTGGTCTTTCTGTTCTCACACACACACACACAGGAGTTGTGTTGAAAAATCATACCCGCAAATAAAGATCATGCTCTTTTGTAGACAGACTTATTTTCTGGCCAAATAAATGTTCAGATATCTATGCACACTTTACCGCGCATTGAGTATGTTTCAGGAAAACAATAGCTGTTTTCTGTGTTGGTATAAAAGGCCACTGTTTGCCTTCATCTACTTTCCGATTCCACTTCCGTGGTGGCACAAGAAATCTCAGCACCAGTTTGTGACAGCCAGAGCATGCACTTGTGTGTGTGTGTATATGTGTGTGTGTGTATGAATGTATGTTTGTGCCAGCAAACACACTGGTTACACTTTGATACCATACTATTAATAGACTGTATGAAATGTGTCTACACAGAGGCAACCAGAAGGTGAGGATGTTAGACAAGTGACACAGGGCACATCTTGTGGACTGGTGGGTGTGAATAACACATCAACCTCAAAAACGGGCAGCTGCATGTATCATAGTGGTGTGAATCAACAAACACAAAGATAACAGCAAGCTACGCGGATTGAATGTCAGGACCCAGACGTGTCTAAGACTCTTAGCATCCACAAGGTAATACACAAACAGCATCATAAATCCTTAACTACCATTCATGAACACATCAACATGCCCTCCTATTGACTTTGGTTTACACAGTGTCTACAGTCTAACAGGATCCAGGGTGTTGTTTACACAAGTATCAGCCATCAACACAGAAAAATGGGGCCAGTCCACACACAATTTTTCTCGGCTCTTTCCTTGACTACAGCCTACCTGGCCACTAGCTATCCCCTATTACACCCTCTTTAACCCCGAAAAAGGAATTATTGCTCCATTATTATCAAAGCTATCATCCAAAAAATAACAAAACAGCTAAATGAAAAAAAATTGTAATACCTTGGTATTTATAGTGGAAACAAATACAAAAGGTTTAACAGATTTAGCTGTGTGAGCACTGAAGCAACAATTTCTTTTTTCAGTCAATATATTCTATCCAACAAGTTAGGTGGCATACCATAATTTCTCCTATTTGCAATGAATACAACTAGAAATGCCTTCAAACTAAAGGAAGATTATCACAATAACTTTCAACTATGAAACTAGTAATATGGCATCAGCTTGGTGTCAACCCCTAAGAAGAGCACGATTTGATATCTACTTCAAATATCCTGTTCAACTTCAAAATAATAATAAAAAAGAAGCCTTCAATTTCAGTACTAGAACTGAACATAGTACTATTGCTATTTAAGGCACTTAAGTGTTTCCAGCAATAAGAAGTTAACTATTGGCTTTCTGTCAATTTTGAGGCAGTTTTTGTCCCCAGGCTGTGTGCATCACAATACATTCAATCAGATATAAAATAATGGATACTGAAAGTGTCAAATCTCAACTTTAATTTGTAATTGTATTTGCAAATGTTTAAAGAACATGGTGCTCAAAATGCAAGGGTTCAAATGGGACACTTGGCTTACAAAGTGTTTGTTGGACAGCTGTTAAGTAATGCACAAAAGTGCTTACTGTACATGTGACTCAGAGTTGGGAGTAGACCTTTAGAATAAGGTGGAGGTGTTGAAGAGTCACGAGGTGACCATGCAAATGAGGATACTAAAGTAAAGCAAACTATCAGAGAGCTATTAAAGGTAGTTTTTTTGTTCCAAAATCAACAGTTAGTCTAAAAAGCTAATGAAACTCTGCAAAACTATTCTGAGGAAAAACCCCAGAAATACAAGAATGTTCTTCAGGAATTTTTTTCCCCTCATCAAAGAGAAGAACTGATGATCAAAACCATCAAGGATTTATTGTAAGACGCAAACTCTCTGTAAGCTACAAACTAAAAAGCCTGGTTGCTGTTAGCAAAGATGTACAAAAGGAAATGAGCAGCTCTGTGATAGAACTGTATGAACCAACGAAACATCTCCATCAAAGTTATGAAAAGAGGAAAATAAAGAGCTCATAACCCAAAGCTTGCCAACGTGGTTATATATGGCTGCCAGTAGTGTTCTCACACTGGCATTTATTGATGACTTCACTGCTGACTGAAGCAACCAGATGAATGCAGAGGTATACAAAAGCAGTCTGTGTGCTCAGATACAAAGCGTCTGCTGACGACTATGTGTCCAAGACTTCAGGCAGTCTTTGACTAAAAAGGTTTTCCACAGACTATTAAGTATGACAATTTTGTCTGACTTGATGAGTTTTGATCCAATTATTTTTGAAACTTTAATAACTGTGTTAAAAGGGCTTTATCTGCCACACAGGACTTTCTGTATTGATATAAACCTAAATTGTAAATTTTAATGCAGTGTTTTTATTGTATTTTATTATAGTGTTTAATTTCAAATTTAAGGTGCTAAAACACAGAGGCTCAACAAAAATTGTGTACCTATAAATAATTTTGTCTAGACTTCATTCTTAGCTTGAATTTAAAGCATAAGGTAGAATAAAAATGAATATACAGACTGTTTTTTGTACTTGGGGATATATTGTATAACACTGGTCAGTCTGTACTCTGCTGTAGATTGCATGTGTTTGAGAAAACCTGAGACCAAAATAAAGCAGTACAGAGTGATAAAGAAAAAGGAAAAAGACTCACAATCATAAGAGGACATCTTATGCAAAATATGCTACTTTTTGCACTTAGAACCCACAGGCATCTATAAATTAAAACCTGATAAAGACTAAATACCAGTTTTTGGAATTAACTAATTTCACCCTCAACATAAAAATAAACATAAATAGTTCAAAAACACAGTCAGGAAACAGCCCTGTGCACCAGACTGGATATCATGATTAACTAGCAGCACACAAAGATCCCATGACAATTAAAGCCTCTTTAACTGTTTCCAAGATACTTGAAGGGTTTTAAATCTGAGAATTTTCTTTTAAGGAACAGTAGACGCCCCACAAACAGGCCTTTGCCAGCAGGGCCTAGCAAACTGCTTTGATGATGATGATGCAAGAGAGGGAGCAGGAGGGGCGTTCAGCAGGGGTAAATTACCTGATGGTGGGTTGGTCGAGGGCCCGTAGCAAACTGGTGGGGAAGGGAGGAGAGGTCCAGCAAGGAGATTGAAGCAGTGATGGCAAAGCAGGGAGAAGAAAGAGCATAAGAGAGACACAGATACAGTATGAGCAATGGAGGCCGATGCTTGAAAGTACAACACAAAACCACAGAGCTACAAAGCTTTAAAGACACATGGCACACGATGCAACACTAATTCCCAGTCACAGCGTGTATTTGCAAATAATAGCTTGCAATTTTCAGTTGTTGTGAGTACCATATTGAATATAACGAATTTTAAGGCCATTCTGAGTAAATGTCAAACAGAAAAAATAACATGACTGGTATGAGGCATACCGTAGTGAAATAAAGTATTTCCAGTGTCTTAAGTGGCAGAATTTAAAACAAGACTTACTTTATGTGTAAATACACACTGACTTTGATCTCATTAGCCTTGCTCTTCAGATAGAGCAAGATTTACAACAACTTAAGTGAGACAATATCATACTTGGAGATTTTTCTTTTAGGCTTTTTTTTTTTTTTTT
The DNA here is from genome assembly GCA_015106735.1 of Paratilapia polleni. Lineage (NCBI taxonomy): Eukaryota > Metazoa > Chordata > Actinopteri > Cichliformes > Cichlidae > Paratilapia > Paratilapia polleni. The sequence goes on along the minus strand of VUQI01002466.1, from coordinate 80 downwards.
TTTTTTAATTTTTTTTTTTTTTTTTTTTTTTTTTTTTTTTTATTTAAAAAAAAACAAAAAAAAAATTTAATTTTTTTTTT
>VUQI01002465.1:0-10651 GCA_015106735.1 Paratilapia polleni | reverse complement strand
CGGCTTCAGTTTTCAGCATGACATTGATCCCAAACACACTGCCAATGCAGTAAAAGCATACCTGGATAGAAAAAAAAACACAATGCAACACTATCAGTCATGGATTGGCCTCCCCGCAGCCTGGACCTCAACATTATTGAAGCAGTGTGGGATCATCTTGACAGAGAACAGAACAAAAGGCAGTCAACATCCAAAGAAGAGCTTTGAATGTCCTCCAAGACGCCTGGAGAACTATTCCTGAAGACTACTTAAAGAAATTACAAGAAAGCTGCCTCAGAGAGTTCAGGCTGTGCCGAAGAATAAAGGTGGTCACACCAAATATTGACTTTCAATCTCGTTAGAATTGTACAAACTCTGTTTTTACCCTGTATACTGTATTTCTATGTGTGTTTGCACATGGTTCAATAAATTGCTGCACCTATTTCCCATTTTCCTAACAAAATATAAAGAAATGTGGGGTGGCTCAAGACTTTTGCACAGTGCTGTAGGTTTTGAGTTTTAGATTATGTGACTATTGGTTGGGAAAATGATCCCTGAATTATTCAAATGGATTAGTGCAGTACCTGCTGACTGCTGAGATTCAGTACTAGAAGAAGGAGAAACACTTTATTTATCCCAAATGTTGGGAAGTTACTGAGTTACAGCAGCCAAACAGGAAAAACAACTTAAGAAATTAAATATATTATCACAAAACAAAATAGAAAATTACACTAAAGAACAAGTTCTATTAAATAGAAAAGATTTCTTATTGCTGATCCTCATGTTTGTTTTGTCAAAGATTTTATGACCCTTCCTGATGCAACCCTCCCCATTTATCCAGGCTTGGGACCTGCAATAGGAGTACACTGTCCTGTGGGTTCAATTAAATACAAAATACAAAGAAGAGAAAAAGGTGATTCAGTAAATCAAAATCTAACTATGATACAATAAGCATCTTAAATCTAAAACGAATGCAGCTATTATACCATCAGGTGTGACATTATGGCTTGACATCATACTTTTGGATGGGAGTTTATTATTTGTAGAGTTTATACTTTGGGAGTTGTACTGTTAACAGGTTCAACAGGCTCTACCCACTGATTGTCTTTCACTGCCTTGCCAGAGGGAAAAGGCCCCAAAATTTGACATTTATTCTTTGGATTCACACTAGTACAACCGCTATGTTTGAAGTAGTTTGATTCACAGTGATTTAATTAAGTGAAATTAAGTAGAAAACCTGCTCATACACCCTAAAAGACAGGTGTGGGGCACCGATTGCATAATGCAGTCCAGTATACACTCACCGGCCACTTTGTTAGGTACACCTTACTAGTACGCGGTTGGACCCCCTTTTGCCTTCCACACTGCTTTAATTCTTTATGGCATTTAAATGATGTTCAGTTGGTGCTAAAGGGCCCCAAGTGCGCCAAGAAAATATCTCCCACACCATTACACTAGCAGCAGCAGCCTGGATCCAAATGGATCACCAGGTGTGGTCTTCTGTTGCTGCAGCCTGATTATTAGGTACACCAGTTGAACAGGTGTACCCCTCACCCCCAGCTGGTCGTGGCAGATGGCTGCCCTTCCCTGAGCCTGGTTCTGCCAGAGGTTTTTTCCTGTTAAAAGGGAGTTTTCCCTTCCCACCGTTGCCAAGTGCTTGCTCATAGGGGGTCGTCTGACCGTTGGGGTTTTTGCCTGATATTGTAGTGTCTGTAGCCCACAATATAAAGTGCCTTGAGGCAACAGTGGCGCTATATAAATGAAACTGAATTGAAGTGAGTGTACCTAATAAAGTGTCCAGTAAGTGTATGTTAAGCTGCAGACGGGCCTTATTTGATGTCACCATCCGCATGAATGTCTGACACTTGAGATCAAGTGAATCGGCTGAGTGAAAATCAGAAGATCAGACGTGTCCTCGCTTCTACAGATACCACTCCACAACTAGTAAGTAAGTAAGCTATACGTGGGTTGATTCCCTATAACAAAGTAACGGCTATTCCCAGCGGCTATAAATGGCTGTTCCTCTCGGTGTTTCGCGGGAATTTCCCGCGTGTGACTTCACGTGAAGAAGAATAAAAACAGAAACGCGCTGACGACGTGAGAGTGGTCTTTAATAGAAGTCTGCAGACTCACAAAAAACATTCAACAAAGAGAAAATGAGAGTTATTACTTTGTTTAGCTAGAAAACAAATCCTGACTTTTACCTTTTTTTCTTTTTAAATCCCGACTTATATCTAACAGGAACTGTTTTGATGACGCAAGAAAGACTTACCTCATTTTTAATCGTAGGGGTGCATTCACAATATTTTTGCCGTTTGCGTAAGGAGACTCTCCTGCTTATATGCGTTAGTTTTATGCGTCAAAAGTACACAGTATTAGTATTTTTAATTTCTGTTAATACTGGGGCCAGAACACTCAATGCTTGAACTCTAAGCGATTCGTTTCACCCCTGGAATAAACTAGTGGTTCGTTCCGCTGAGAGAGGGTAGAGAGGTTCCTGTAGCTTCTGTGGATTTGCCGTGACGCGCAGCCTCGTCTTGTGTTTGTGTGCTTGTTCGGGTTCAGGGGAACCGTGGAGTCCGCATACGAAGGAGTACCTGTCCGAAGCCAATCTCGAAGATAAAGGTGAGTTTCAGTCAAGTGTTGCCTTAAAATCGTGGCGGTGCTCTCATTAAAGTGAGTCCGTCGGTGTTTAACAACGCCAAATAACGGTCACGAATCAGGCAGTCCGGAGTAGTCGGAGGATGCCAGTGTGCTGCTAGCTTAACTTCTTCTTAGCAGGAATTTGTTAAACGGTACTTAAAAGGACACTCGGGTTACTTTTAACTGCCAACAGTCGACCCGTTTAAACCGCCGACGGAAAGAAAAATAAGGATTGGTGTAGGTTAACTGTTAACTGTGCTTCCAATAGAGTGAAAAGTTCGAGTGGGAAAGCACTGGCTATTCTTCTGGCTCACAGCTGAAGCTCTGCTAATCAACCTGATCTGGTGTTAGCGTTTTCAATTTAACGGAACGGCTTGTGGTGCTTGTAGATGTACATGTAATTCAGTCTTCAGATCATTTCTGAAACTTAGTTTTTTATTATGTATGTTTTGTTGTGCTGTTTCTGATGTACTGAGTTTGGTGGTGTTTACATCGGATCTCTTGTTCTCCTTCCTTTGATTAATAATTGAGTCAATTTGGGGAGCAAAGTTTTGTTTTCTTATAGTCGTAATTTAAATTTCCCCAATTGGCAACGTTTACAAATGTTTGAAGCTTTCTGGGTACCGTAAATAATTCTGCATATTGCTGCATATTCTCAGATCAAAAAGTGATTGCCAAATGATTTCCCAGAAAGTTGATTGGACGTAGCGTTTTCAGTGGGAGAAACGTTTCCTCACTCATCCACGTGACTTGCTCAGTCTCAGCTGACTGCAGGTTTCCCCCAACCTTATAAACACTCCATTTGCATAATGACCGAAACTTGAACCATTGACTAACAATGGGCTGTGAGGTCATTTTCATTATCATTAATATGCAAATTGTCATGACCATGAGTACTATTCACAGAGAGTTGGGGAATGGCTGCAACACAGCATTGTAAGATACTCTAAGGCCCCCTCCTCGGCTCAGAGATGGTCGTTCCCTTTTCACATAAATAGCCTCTTTGACTCCGCGCTCAAACCAGCGTTCCTCCCTGTCCAGGATGTGCACATCCTCATCATTGAAAGAGTGGCCAACTGGCCTGTAGGTGTAAATATACTGCAGAGTCACGAGTCCCCAACTCTCTGTGAATAGTACTCATGGCCATTGATCAATGGTCATGACAATTTGCATATTAATGATCATGAAACTGACCTCACAGCCCATTGTTAGTCAATGGTTCAAGTTTCGGTCATTATGAAAAATGTAGCGTTTATCAGGTTGGGGAGACCTGCATTCAGCTGAGAATGAAGAAGTCACTTGGATAAGCAACGAAACATTTCTCCCACTGAAAATGCTGCGTCCCGATGAACAGAATCGGCTTTCTGGGATTTCCTTACCTGATCTATAAAGAGATTTTAACTGGGGAAAAAGGACTGGGTTCATTATAATGTAGAACACAGAGTAGGTACAATAATGCAGAGTCATGAGGACACTTGCAAAAGAGATCATTTCTTTATATATAAAACCCCTTTGTAAATCCTGTTGACTACAACCTATTTACCAATATAAGGATGAAAAGCACCAACATCTGCACTCATTCTTCAGCACAAACCCATTGTAATGCAGGTGAAGCTATGCTAGTTATATCTTCAGACGGAGAATTCACAGCTGAAGCTGAAATTGGTGACGGTAACACAAACTTGTTGTGTAGAGGAAATATTAAAAAGAGACTCTGAGTTGTGTTGGAGTTCTCCTTAAATCAAACCTGCTGTTGGGAGAAGTTTTCCTCCACTCTGTTCCTGTTTTCATGACGTCCTAATTACTCCATCCAGGATGTCATTATTGTCATCATTACTTATGTCCAGCAGAGGTTTTAAATAGGACCTTGAGTGCAGTCAGAAATCCACTCCTTCAAAAATAGCTGAAAAAGCTCGGCCTAAGGTTGTGCGGTCTGGGCAAGGGCCTTGACTTTCCACACTCCGACTAAAGGCTAGTAGTATGGCCTAGAGCTCTCAGTCAGCATCCTCTGTTGGGGCTTTCTCTCTCTTCAGTCAAACCAAGTGAACCAACCTGTGAGCTAGGTGCTTCAGAGCTTTCCAGCTTCCTCTGTAGGAGCTGAGAAACTTATGTATCAACCAAACCAAATTTGACCATTGAGACTGAAGTTAATTTAGATAATATTACAAAATAACTGCCTTTTTAGTCACTTAATGGATGTAGTTGTTTTGTTTCCCACAGGTAGATTTGAATAAAGTTGCTGAACATCAGTCTAAATGGTTGTACTTTAAATGACTTCTACTGCAAAGAAAGGATTGTGTAGTTTAAATTCTTTGACTGTCATTCATCTGTTGCTTGTGTACATTGCTATACATCATGACTGCTAAAGTTTGGATTGTTGTTTGAGTGTGGGGATGACTTCAGATTGTGTTAAAACACTGAGGGACTGGGGTGATTGTCATTTTTAATCTACCATGTCACCAATCACACAAACCATTTTATCAGCTTGTCTGATCATTTATCTGTAACACCATCTACTACAGATGCATTGAGAAGGACACTGCCACTTTTACTGTGTCTGTATCAAAAATAGAGTGAACCAAAAACACGTTCCTCCCAACTGATGCTGCCAAAAGTACATTTTTAATAAGTTTACACCAAAGTGTGACCTAATTAGTAAGAAAGAAGCTTGGTAGTTGTGCAAGCTAACCACAGACTGTCTGTCACTGGTTGTTTGAACACAGGCGCGCTATGGATGAAGAGGAGCAGTTTGTGAACATTGATCTGACCGATGACAATATCTGCAGCGTCTGTAAGTTGGAGACGGAAACGGGGACCTTATCTTTCTGCCACGTCTGCTTTGAGCTCAGCATTGAAGGTAAGAAACAGGACTGCTTGTTTGTACAGCAAAGTGATATGGGGAGAAAGAAAAGAGCTGCTTCTTTAAAGTGTGACCTCCTCTTACTTCTCGCACACTGATGTCTGTCGGGTGGAATTCTGGATTCAACTTTGTCTTAATCTCCAGCAGTTTCACTGCTGATCTTAATCAACAGGCAGTCTTGTGTGAATACATCAGTGCTGGTCTTGTGCTGCCAAGACTCTCCACTGTTTGGATCACACAGAAAATTGCTTTTGCAGAAACATCCAGATTCTTTTGATCATCAGATCTCATCATGGCAAATAGGCCTGCCCCAGTTGTTGTAAGCCTGAGAGCCTTTCAGTTTTTCATCAGTTTGATGTCTTATAGGATCGCCTGTCACAGCCACTTCTGTTATCCTCTCTAGAAACAATGTATGAGCTATATGTGCAGGGTAATGGGACTGCACGACCAAAGCCCTAACTATAGCAGGCTGCTGCCATTCTCTCGTTTGATGTGCCACTCCAACTCAAGAGCATGTGTTTGAAGTTTTCTCATCTCTTAATTAATGAGTGGCCTATTTGAGGAAGAATAGGGAATCAAAAGGGATTGGACATGCCTCGCATTTGGCACTCGCCTCATAGATGCACAAAGGCTCTTGTTTGCAGTGGTGAAGTGTGTGGATGTGTTTATCTGTGCACAGTGCGATTGCATATGATGTGTAAAACAGCCATACAGCATTGTGGGAGCTGACTAAGTGCTTCCAGGATGGTATATCATTTTGTTGTTTTCAGGAGGAAATGCATATGCACAATAGATTTATAGGATTTTTTTCTGTTGTATGGGGGTGTGTGAATACTGATTAACTGTTGTGTTTTTGATGCCTTAAAGTTATGTCAGTATGCTCTCCCAAGCTCATTAATCATCATGCAGCAGTAAAATAAGTAATCAGCCTTTGCATACAGAAGCTTCAGGAACCTAACAGTAACTCATATATAAAAACAGCAGTATAACATGCAGCATGTAGTGCTGCTTAAATGGACTTACACACTGCTCCCTCAGCAGCTGGCTGCTGTGCATGCTGTTGCATATTTGAAAGTACAAATTTCAGGGTCCCTTTTATATTTTTCTTCGTTGTGTTTGATTTACAAGTGACTTAAAAGTGAATTCCGACCATTTGAAAATATGTATATATTTTTTTGGCCCACATCCCACAGAGGTAAGGTTAGATTGTTTGACTCACTTGGGGCTTCCTGGCACGCTCCATTTAACATTTCATTCAGGATGTTGTGTTCAAATTGTGTAAGTGTATCCCCAAAAATGGGGTGCTGCTTGGTACTGGATGTGTCAGACGAAACCTCTCAGACCGCTTCAGTGCCATTTTAGGTTTTTTGGGGTGCACGTTTTTGATGTCAGCCTGTGTGGCAATGAAGTTACGCAACTGTTGGGTCTGAGGGGAGAAGAGCTAGAGTTTGCAGACAAGCACGTGTTTCTGATGCAGCTGAGCATTTCATTGGTTGGAGGAAAGCCTGCCAAGCTTCATGTGGCCACTTTAGGCATGGCTGATTAGAAACTAAGGCCTAGCCATGTGCCTGCTGACTGCTCATGTAGACTTAATAGCCACAGTACTCGTTCATCCTGTGCTACTGTTTGTTAAAGGAGAAGAAGCAAGGCTATGGTTTAGTCAAAGGCAAATCTTTGAACACTTGACAAACGTGGGTCTGTAGAACTGACACAGTTTCTCTCTGTTTCTTCTCTCATCGTTTTCAGTTCAGCTTCAGTTGTTTTAACTTAATGTTGCTTCAATTATTGTTTGTTTGTCTGCATTTGTGTGTCATGCATATATTGCACTGGTTGCAGTTTATTTAAATGTATCAATGCTTGAATGTATTCTCCTTGTCTAATAACTAAATAAGATCAATTAAAGATATCAATCGTCACTAAAAGCTATACATGCAGGCATAGTGTACAAATAACATAGAGGGAAGGGAGTGGTCTTGATATCACACTCGCACCCTCCCAGAGCCGTTCTGTCCTGAGTCATATCGCACTGTAACAAGGACGAATTACTGCTACTGAATATTCATTGCTGTCATGCTCTATGCTGCTTTTGAATCTTTATTAGAAGCAGCAGTAAGAATTGTCTTGTTTTTGTTTTTTTGTTTTTTTGTTTTTTTAACCAAAAGCCCTTTTTATGTATTCCTTTCCACATTACCAGAATTATTAAGTACATTTATTTGAACTGTTTCAGAAAGTGTTTTATTTTGAAACAAAGACACATGTCCTCTACATGCCACACACCAGTCAGAATCATAGCTGACTGAAACGAATTTGTGACAAACGTTGTTTCAGATGTACATACATGGATAGGTACCTAGTATTTGCTTGTCATAAATTATACTTTGACACCAAGTGATGCTGTGAAGATGAACCACCACATAAATATCCGTGCAGCTAAGCAGCAGCAGCAAAGGAGCCCTTTATGAGTTAATGACCTTTATACTTAAGTATCCTTTTCGGCCCACATCCATCCTGTTATTACAGGCATGCATGAAACAGTGCTGTTCAGACTTGTCTGTGAAAGTGGCAGCTGCTGATAGGCAGAGTATTCATAACTGTGTTAGATAGTAGGCACCAACAAAACTACTAATGTTTAAACTGTGTCATATCCAAAGTTCAGTGTATTATATACTGTACATATGAGCTTTGAGCGAGACACTTTTGTTGTGTGCAGAGTTGTTTATCACCAAAGCCTCAGCTGACAGTGGCACCAGGTGCAGATGTAAATGTAAATGCTGTTTGTGGCTAAAGCTTTGTTTACAGTTTAAAGTAAGATGGATGCTCAGGAAGTGCAGGCTTTGTCGTAGCTCCAAGTGGCTGTTTCCTGAGGAAACTGCTTTGGCCTGTGTGTGTGCTGGTTCCATCAGAAAGTACCAAACAGAAATTGTGCCTATTTATATACTGCTCAACCTCTGCTTAACTTGGCATGTCTTACTTACAGTGCTTTTTTTTCTCTTTTCTTACTGCACCATCTGAGTGGTATTCTACACATGACTACACAGCCTTGAGCGTCAACACATTAGAGCAGAGAACGAGGGAGCTTCTGCAGTCCCACACCAAAACACCAAGAGCTAGTCCAGTTCACCTCCAATTACTGCTCATGTTCTGAGCTGTTTCATGCTAAAGGACCGTGTGTGTTTCAGAGGAATATTTTTAATCAGGGTTTCTTTATAGCTGCTCAGACTAACCTGACAAAACCCAACCCTGAAATGCCAGTGATACCAAAGATTGTAAGATGCTTCTGTAAGATAGCAAAGAGAGCCAGAGCTGTAGCATGCAGGTATAAATGTTGTGATTGGTTGTAAGATCTATTATTGAAATTAGAGTAGGCAACTAGTTGCTATCACATGTGATCTCTAAAGGTGGATTAAAGGGACCAGAGTGCATTTGGCTGTTATGGTATCACGCATTTATCTTTAGGTCCAGTTGCTTGTTCTTATTGAGTTGCCCTTATTGTATTTTGCAAGCTGTGCTCTGCAAACACCTGAGAGAACTGACGCAAGGTGGATAGGTGAATATTTTTCCATGTAGCCCCCATCACAGAAGGTTTCTTCTTATTGGACTCTTGGTCTTCTGTGGCTCCTTGTCAGATGAGATGTCTGCTGAGCTGATAGGTTCAGCCAAAACCCAGCACCATTCCTTTATCTGCTTACATAATGCTGACTGAATTCATGCTGAAGTCTGGTATTATTACCAGCTGAGCTTGGAATGAATAAACAGAAAATTCCTACAGAGAGAGGCTGGAATAATGCAGACGGTGCTGATGCTGGCTGCTGCTCTACAGGCACTATTATAGCATGCTCCTGTAAACAGCTCATTTTTTGTGGGTGAACTCTTCACCCTGGGGTGCACAGAGAGGCCCAATTATGTTGCAGCCTGTGGTAGCTGTATGATTGAACACAGTTGGGGCCCAGAGTTTTGCTGAACCTACTGCATGGTCCACCAGTTTAGTTCTATAGATGGGTTTGAATAAACAGGCTCTTTTTAAAAGCCTTAAGTCTCCATTAGCCTGACATATATATTGTCTCATGGTGTTTAAACCAACACATTTCTATAGTCTAAATAAGTGACTATGCTATAAAGAACATTAGGTGGAAGAAACCTTCGTGCAGGGTGTCAGTCAGTAGTCACATCAGAGTTGAGCCTTGTGTCTCAGTCACAGTATCAGTTTACTGTAGGTTTCATGGTATCTGCCCTGCAGAAAGCACCAGAGGCCACATAATTAACAGGCAATAATATAAAGATGATATAAAGTACTGTACATGGGCTGTTGCAGTATGTTTTTTTTATTATTATTTAACTAAATGATCTGCATTGCTCAGGTGTCCCTTTTCCTGGGCAGTTTGTTCTTTCATTTCTGAAATGTTTGACTCTCTGACTGCTGTGATCGCTCACAACTGTACCTGCATAAATGGGGATAAGACATAAGAAATGCTGTTTACATCATTCTCCCTGTCACTCTCTGTGGCGTGTCCACAGTGTGTGAACGTAGCGCTCAGTTCTTGTCACACTAAAACAAACACGCCCTGAACAGAAGCATTCGTGGGCTATATTTAGCACGTTTATAGTAATAATAGTAATAAACCTGTGTTTTTAAATGGCCTTTTATACAAGTTCTCACAGTGCTGTAGTCTGTTTTTTCAACGAAAAACACACTGATGTCAAAAACTGTTTAAAAAAGAATGCAGTCAAAATGGGCTTGAATGTTTTACTTCCATAAAAGATTAATGTCCCTGGATTTATTATGAAGTATTCTTTACCTCATGATGTAGTTAACCTGATTTAATGTATTTGTTTTTTAATACATTTTTTTTTTGGTCATTAGGATGTTCTTATGCTACAAAACTCTGCCTTGATTGAGCTTTATAATTTTTTTTTAAATATTTGACCAATCTGACCTCATTGTGAAACTCAAGCAATACACTGATCAGGCATAACTTTATGACTTTATTAGGTCAAGTGAATACCACTGATTATCTCTTCATCATGACACCTGTTAGTGGGTGGGATATATTAGGGAGCAAGTGAACATTTTGTCCTCAAAGTTGATGTGTTAGAAGCAGGAAAAATGGGCAAGCGTGAGGATTTGAGCGAGTTTGACAAGGGCCAGATTGTGATGGCTAGACGACTGGG
>VUQI01002464.1:8968-37307 GCA_015106735.1 Paratilapia polleni | reverse complement strand
GTACTTAGCAAAAGTGGTTCCAAGATGTATAAAAAAAAAAAAAAAAACTACAATTGGAACTTCATTTATTGCTGTACTTGATTTTCTATTGAGGTTAAATTAACAATTACTGGAAGATATAAAACATTTTTAATCATGCAGCAAAGAAAACTATGAGCCATTATTCCATTACACTTGTATATGATAATATGTGCAGTCTGCTAGATGTAATATTTCACCCTATATGCCAGGCTGTGGGTAATGCGACGTAATTTGAAAACCTGATTTGATTTCTCTCCAGGTGTGCAAAGTTCTGAACACAACCACCATCAGCTGCTTTGCTCCATCTCTGAAGGCGGAGTACACCACAGACCAGGAGACAGTAAAACATGTGGATGAGTTTGGATTTGTCTTCAACAATGTCCAAGCTCTGCTTACTTACAACAACACAAGCTTTGTCTACTACCCCAACCCTTACCTGGAGCCCCTCAGCCTCTCAGGTGTTTTGGAGCAAAAACCTGGAGCTCCCATCATACTCAAAGTAAGTAACAGGAGATCTGACCAGAAATTTCCTTACACGTCACAGTGACATGAGTAAGTGAAAACCGTAAAACCAGTAACTTGCTTTCACAATAACATTTATTTTATTGTTAATACAGATAACCTAGTATAATTCTATCTTTACCCATCTTCAGTGCTATACTTAGTCTGTGTTACTTCAATGATCAAAAATCTGATCCCATTTGATCAGATTTTATTTCTTCCACACACATCAACACACTGTTACCCCATTAATTTTTATGCTTTTCTATAAATATTTCAGATCGTGGTGGACATAACTGCTGACTTTTTCTGTCTGATGTTCTTCTCCCTGTGAACTCAAATGCTTCCTGTCAAAAAAATGGACAACACTGCTTTTGTACTTTTTAAAATAGATTTTTCTATCTGGCTTTCTCTCTGTACTCCATGTGCCACTGCAAGGAACTTTAATCTTTAGCTACGTTTGCCAAGGAAGAACAGCACGGCATATTGGTTTGTGTCTTGAAGTAATCTGCCTTTGTTAGGTAAAATAATTTAGCAGCTTTCTTGCAAAAATTTGACTCTGTGGCAGTGCACGGTGCAGTACAGAAACCGGCTGAAAGCCTTCTAAAGGCAAGAGCCAGCGCAAAGGGATTTGATCAGTGCTGTTTGTTTTGTTTGTCTGTTAGCAAGAATACGCAAAAACTACCTAAGCTGAATTTCATAAAACCTGGTAGAAAGTTAAAGCATGAGCAACAGAAGAACCAGTTAACTTTTAAAGTAAAGTTGCATAATAGCACCTAGGCTCTAGCAGATGATGTGCTCTCTGAGTGATGCGAAAGCCTACTATTTTGTATTGAACGGGCACTTGTCTGGTCAACCAGTTCATGCACAGAACTATATTTTTAATCTGATCTCTTAGTTCAGACAGTTGCTTTTTAGAGCCTCAGAGTTCAGTTTTAATGTAGGAACTGTTTGTTGTTAAAATTTGAAATGCTTGATATATTTGTATGTTGTGCTGTGTTGTTATATGTGTATGTTATATGTTATATGTTGCAGGGACGTAACCTGGTGCCATCTGCATCTGGTGGAGCCAGACTCAATTACACAGTGCTGATTGGGGATACGCCTTGTTCTCTTACTGTGTCTGACACTCAGTTACTCTGTGAGCCACCAAACCTCACTGGGCAACACAAAGTCCTGGTCAGTTTCAACACCCTGCCTATCCGGCAGTTTTCTGTCCATCTGTTTGCCTGTCTGCATAAATGTGGGTCGGTCTCTGTAGGTCAGTGCTTGTCTGAACGTCACTGTGTTTGTGGGTCACCGACAGGCTTTCAGTTAGTCGCTGGCTTTCTGTCATTGTCTGTCACTCATGGTCTGGTAGGTTCCAAATTACAGAACATTGCCTTCAACAATTATTGACATGCACTCTTGCAAATAATGACAACAGAGCTGTAAAAAGAAAACTAAGCTTGTGTGCCTGGAAGTTGTTTTGTTCAAAGGCAGGCAACTGCCTTTGAATAAAATAAATTGTACATGTAAATGTTTTAAATTCATAGCCAGATATTTGACAAGTTATTTTTTCTTTTTGCTATTTTTAAACAGTTTTTAAACATTGTTTTGAAATTTTGGGCTGTTATTCAGGTCCAAGTCGGGGGACTCCACATCTCTCCAGGAGAGGTTCACATCCGATCTGACAGCCTGCTCACCCTTCCTGCTATCTTCAGTATCACAGCTGGAGGAGGGCTGCTCCTCATCATCGTTGTCATAGTTCTACTGGCCTACAGACGGAAGTCACATGAGAACGACCTTACTTTGAAGCGCCTGCAGATGCAGATGGACAATCTGGAGTCTAGAGTGGCTCTGGAGTGCAAAGAGGGTCGGTATGATATGAGAGATGAAAACATCTTAAATCTGGTTAATTGTATTCCCAAATTAGCATTAAATTTGAAATTGTATTATAGTGCCATCTGTTGAAAGCTTGTGTGAGAATTATGAGTTTGTGTACAAAATATATTTAATATATTTAATGAAGATTTATATACTTACATAGATTGACTTGGGTTGATTAAAAGGCCAGCAAAATTGCTTTGAGTAATCTATCTAGAGGCATGCCATTTTAAAGATGTAAAAGAGGTTTACCTTTGTAATTTTTCTAATAGTGAGATTACTGTCATAAACTATTAATGTTTCACTGATGATGTTCATTGTGTTTGGCAAAAAAAAAAAAAATGTACATCTGTCTTGTGCAGCCTTTGCAGAACTGCAGACTGACATCAATGAGTTAACCAGTGATCTGGACAGAGCTGGCATACCCTACTTGGACTATCGCACTTATGCCATGAGAGTTCTCTTCCCCGGCATTGATGATCACCCTGTCCTCAGAGAACTGGAGGTGAGGAACCTTTGAAGAAGGGGCTGAAGCACTCGAATGCAGTGTCAACCATTTTTCTGACGTCTTGACCTTAAAGCTTCAGTATACTCCAAAAATAATTGCTACTGGTTTTTTGGCAAAAGCTGTCAAACTGTCTATGGGAATATTCACATCAGTTTGAGGTCAAAAAGTTCTGGATCTCTGCCCATAAAAAGCAAAAAATATACCTGATTAAAATTTGGCTGCAGTCTGTCTCAAGGTCCCTTTCAACACTCCTGCTATTTTCACATCCCTCACTGGAAGTCGTGTTCAGACCACTTGAACTTGCATATTTGTAATGCCAGCTGAATCTGGTCCACTGTGTCAAAACACCGGCCCTGCAACTTGATTTTCATTTTCGGGAAGAGAATAGGAAGTATAATCTTGAGAGTAGGTTGAGTGGAGACTTTACGATCGACGGGTGCCACTCCTGACCTGAGGCGCCTTCTTCCAGTTTGGGCACTGTGGAGACCAAACTCTCACCACCAGTAATTATCCTTGACATGAAGGTTGAGTCAGTTTTACAGAGAAGTTGATTTCTGCTTTCAACACAAGTTTGAGGTCCCTGTACGTAAGTGGACAGAAAGGGACTTTAGGGGAGCGATCTAAAAACCGCAGCAGTGTTGTCAGTGGTGCAGAGCTCAACAAATAATGACCTTAATTTAATTCTGAGACATTCTCTTCCCAGTTTTTAAGAAAATCTGAAGAAAAAATTTGCCTTTTGACTTTTTGTGGAAAAAAAAAACTTGTCACATAGTCAAGGTCGTGGTTAGTGTTACCAATTATAGATGGCTTAATCAAACCATTATTATGGTCAAAATTATAACAGAAGATCTCTATTCTTAAGAACTAACTAACTCTCTAGAAATTCTCTGATTGCACTTGAAACATCACCACCTTTTCATCAAATAAAGGTTCTTCTTTAAGTACAAAAAATAAGGCTTTATTAATAAATATTTTTTTTAAATAATCTAAATTTTGATGGTGGGGACAGATGCATCAGGATCTGCACAGGCCTTGCTTGCTTCTAGGCGCAGCCTTTAGCCACACCAGTAGTTCTGGTTTGCACTTACACTTTGAGGGGGAAAGAATTTTTGTGTATATTTCACTCTGATCTGTATTTCTATGTTATAACTCATCCATGAGCATGTACTATCTAATGAGCGTGTTCACCTTTCTGTGTGTGCAAAAATGCATGATGCGTGTAGGTGCCAGGGAGCGGACAAGCGAATGTGGAGAAAGCCTTGAAGCAGTTTGCTCAGCTGGTGAATAATAAGGTTTTCCTGCTGACATTCATCCGCACACTGGAGCTGCAGCGCTCCTTCTCCATGCGTGACCGTGGCTATGTTGCCTCGCTCATCATGACTGCTCTGCAGGGACGACTGGAGTACGCCACAGACATCCTCAAACACCTGCTCTCAGATCTTATAGAACGCAACCTGGAGAGCAAGAACCACCCCAAACTACTCCTCCGCAGGTAAACCAAATCATTCATTGTGCTAAAAGTTGAGTTACAAAAAGCTGTGGAAAATACCTCACAGTTATTTTTGTCAGCCAAAGACTTTGGCTGTGTCATTTGTGTCATTTTGTTTCGATGACTATATCACTCTTAAAATAAACTTATACATATAGAATACTATAAATGTAAGGTAAGATTGCAGAACAGAAGACCATTAAGTACATTTTTTATCAAAGAGAGTGGTCCTGTTGATCCACAGTCTTGTGGCTTTTTTACAGAAACTCACTCCAAAGCCAGACATACAAGAAAGTAAGAAATTTGCAAAGCCAATTAAATACTTGTCAGGTACAGCGGGTTCAGAAAGTATTCAGACCCCCTTCACTTTTTTCAATTTTATGTTGCAGCCTGATGCTGCAATCGTTTAAATTAATTTTTTTTCTCATTAATCTACACTCAGTACCCCATAATGACAAATTGAAAACAGGATTTTTTTGTAAATGTATTAAAAAGAAAAAACTGAAAAAACAGGTCTCTACAGAGATGTTCGATAGAGTTCAGAGAGTTGTCCCTAAGCCACTCCTTTGTTGTCTTCGCTGTGTGCTTAGTGTCATTGTCATGTTGGAAGGTGAGCCTTTGGCCCAGTCTGAGGTCCTGAGGACTGTGGAACAGGTTTTCATTGAAGATATCTCTGTACTTTGCTCCATTCAGCTTTCCCTCAACCCTGACCAGTCTCCTGGTCCCTGCTGCTGAAAAACACCCCCACAGCTTGATGCTGCCACCACCATGTGTTACTGTTGGGATGGTATTGGGATAGGTGTTGAGCGGTGCCTGGTTTCCTCCAGACATAACGTTTAGAATTGAAGTCAAACAGTTCAATCTTGGTTTCATCAGACCAAGAATCTTGTTCCTCACAGTCTGAGTTCTTCAGGTGTTTTTTGCAAACTCCAAGTGGGCTTTCATGTGTTTTGCACTGAGGAGAGGCTTCTGTCTAGCCACTCTGCCATAAAGCCCAGATCTGTGGAGGGCTGCAGTGATGGTCATCCTTCTGGAACTTAGTCCCATCTCAACAAAGGATCTCTGGAGCTCAGTCAGAGTGATCATCAGGTTCTTGGTCACCTTTCTCACTAAGGCCCTTCTCCCTTGCAGAATTTTTTTTGTAGCCTTCCCCAGATCTGTGCATTGCAACAACCCTGTCTCTGAGCTCTGTAGGCAGTTCCTTTGACCTCATGGCTTGGTTTTTGCTCTAATATGCATTGTCAGCTGTGAGGCCTTCTATAGAGAGGTGTGTGTCTTTCCAAATCATGTCCAATCAATTTAGTTTACCACAGGTGGACTCCAATCAAGGTGTAGAAACATCTCAGCAACGATCAATAGAAATGAGAGGCACCTGAGGTAAATTTCAAGTGTTTTTGCAAAAGGTCTGAATACTTATGTAAATATGATATTTCAGTTTTTTTCTTTTTAATAAATTTACAAAAAAATCTGAAAATTCTGGTTTCACTTTGACATTATGGGGTACTGAGTGTAGATTAATGAGAAAAAAAATGAATTTAAACGATTGTAGCATCAGGCTGCAAAATAACAAAATTGAAAAAACTTGCCCATGTGGCTGACTGAGGAATAGGATTGGACACCTGATTCACTAAGTAACATTTGTTGATGAGTTAATAAACTCATCCTTAGCAGCTCAACAGTCATGTTCCCTCCCATGTGGTTAAGCAGAGCATTTATAATCTTCCATCTAGCCACAATGCATATTCTCTTATTGGGCCTCTTAAAGGACTTATCAAGGAAAGAAGCAATGCTAAGCAGTCTAACACATTTTAGTGTAGCTGCATGAGTTTCTGTTTTTTTTGCACGAGGCATGATAGGTTTTTAATGCTGCTAACCTCAAAGCTTCAGTTACTTTAAATCTGAGATTTTTAAAAATTAATTCTGTCACACTAACAGACGAATCAGTCCAAAAAAAGGGCCATCTCACATGACTTCTTTTACCCTTCAGGAAGAATACAAATAGATAAAACTGAGATATAATTAAAGCTACAGTTGCAATTGGTTCATTCTGGCCCACTTTATGGCATTTTAATCCTCTGATACTATAAGTAACACTAATATTTTTTAGCTTGCTTTGCAAATTACAGAAGTCCAATGTATCATTTTGTGTGCAATAAAACTTACTGTTGTTCTTCTTTCTCTTTTGTGTTGTTGTGAAATTCATTTTTTTATTTAACAGTAAATCTGAATGTTGCAGCAGAATCTCATATAAAGCATTTATCTGCTGTAATTTTTTTCTGCTTTCCTCTCACAGGCTTGCACTGGAACTGACAACATTGTAGAGGCAATCACTCTGTTAGAGCTTAATAACTGGGCTTTAATGGTAAGTTCATTATCTGCAGGCTCTGCTGGGCTTTACTCTTGGACATGCAGACTTAGTCTGTCTACAGTGCAAGTTCAAGAGGGCAGTTAACATCCAGTAGCACACACACTGTGTAACTTTGTAAAGGCCAAATTATTTCTTCATGTAATCCAGTCAAGTTTGTATTAATTCATGGTGCACCTCTCAACATCAAGTGCATATTGGAAGAGGTCAGTCTATATTTGAGTTGATGCTGACAGGAGCTCAAACCAGGCAGCGGGATAGACAGTGGGAGCTGGACTCACTGCAGTCTGTTAGACAAGGTGCTCCGTTGCCTCTCCAGTGAGGGTTGCAGAGGATGGTCATGATTATCCATGATTTATTCAGCGACCTCCTTTCCTCTCCATCACAGCTTCAGTCACAGAGCCAGCCTTCCTAATCACTTTATTCAATCTGTTGGTGTCACCAGCTCCAATGCTGCTCCTCTAGTAGACCACAGCAAAGTACACTACGCTCACTACAACTAACTGATAGAAAATCTCCATCATTTTGCTGCACACATTGAAGGATCTCAGCATTCTTAGGAAATAAAGCCTGCACATCCCCTTCTTCTTCTCCACTTCAGCCTAGTGTCGATGTGGACGCTCAGGTAGTTGCACTCCTTGCTCCACCACATCAACATCCTGTCCCCCAAGAGACACAGGCTGTGTAGCTGTCTTCTTTCTTCTGAAGTCAATCACCATCTCCCTGGTCTTATTCACATTCAGAAGCAGATGATTCCTTCCAGACCACTCCACAAAGACATCCACTAGTGCGCTGTACTCCTTCTCCTGCCCAACCACATCCAACCACTGTAGAAGCCATCAGAGTATTTCTGTAGGTGGCATGACCCAGAGTTGAACTGAAAGTCTGAGGTATAGAAGGTGAACAGGAATGGAGACAGCACAGTCCCCTGTGGAGCTCCTGTACTGCACATCACCAAGTGCCTGGATCATGTTAAATGCGCTTGAGAATTCAAAGAAGGTAATCCTCCTTGTGCAGCCATTATGATCTAGATGGGAGTGAGCTCTCTGCAGCATGTAGCACCATCCACTCCCAGATTTGGTTGATATGCAGACTGCAGAGGGTGGAGAGATATTTTCACCTGCAGTGCCAGGTGGCCCATTTGCAGCCGTTTTCAGTGTTTTGAAGGATAAAAGAAATGCCTGCCTTAAATGTTACTCAACTTGTAGCCAGAACTTGAGACTGTTCAAATGTTAAGAGAAACTGAAGCCAGGCACAACTAAACCAATAAGTGGAAGTTTCAGTTAAGAGACAAAAAGTCTTGTTCAGAACTGCTGAAGCTATGTTTAGTGCTGGTAACTGCCACCACAGTTTCTGGCAGTTTACCAACATGGAATGTGTGGCCGTTGGTAAACTACACACACATTAGTAAGACTCAAAGACTGCCTACATGGTCCATTCAAGGCCAGTCACAACATGTTTAAAGATGACTGTGTTCTTCATGCCATCTCAGTTTCTTGAACATTTTTAGCAAGTGTGACAAGAAACATCTATTTTTGTTTTAAATACAAAAAAATGAACATTTTATTTCATTTTTAATGTGTGAGCCACACACAAAAAGAATAGTGGATACTATCATACCAGCACATACCAGCTGACTTTACTTTGCATGTTTTTCAGTGCAGAGCAGTGTTTGAGAGAAATCCAGTCAACAAAAGCAAACTGCAAAGGAAACAGTGGTTATATCTGTCCTTTCGGTTCTTTGTTTTGTTTTGTTTTTTTGTTTTTTTTTGACAGGATTTGAAAAGCTTCACTTTTAGAGTCAGCTGATATGAAGCTTGTAAATTTTGCCTGGTTACACAGCTGGATAGTTTGTCCAAACAAACCGAGAAGAAGAAGTCACTGTGTTTGATTTTGTTTTGGGTTTTTTTTTCTTTTTCTCCTTTTGAACTTATCAGTCATATTAAAGTTGTTTTCCTGGCTGAAGAATATGAATGACTGATTAGCATTAAATTCTTATGTTAGAATTTCCAAAACTTTCTGTGACCAAATTCATTGGAAACCTTGCCAAAACCTTTATGAAAATACAAGCTGCATCTGTGAGTCTCTTTGAAACTTGTTTGTTTGTATTTGTTGTTTTTCTGTGTTTTTTCATGGTCTTGTTTAGTGTTTGAAAACAGGCAGACAACAATGGCATTATGTTGTATTATGAAGGTTTTATTTCTGCATTCATTACAGGCAGCCATCAATGGGGGTGATACTGCAGGAGAATGGGATCTTACAAAGGTAATAACCATGCTGTCACAAATTTACTCTAAATCAGAGAAAATGTACCATCTGACCTTTTAACACCAGAGGAATGCCACATGAGGTGATGCATATCATGCATAACTTCAATATGCTGTTGTATTTTTGTCACACCAGAATGACCGTGTAAAAGTTATGAATGAATGCCAGGCAGATTTGACTAAATGAGTGTGGGGATATAGTTAGAATCTCTGAGAAATATGTGCCACTGATGGACATCTCCTGTGTACATGTGGGCAAAGCAATATTCAGAAAATACAGGGAATATTAAACAATGTCCGACTGTATTAGCAGGAAATTGAAGTCCTCATCTCAGTGACGTGGACCAGACATTGTGAACTTTATCATGGTTGTAGCTAATACAGACTGTGCAGAACTAATAGGAATACATTTGCTGTAGTGCCCAATAAGTGTTGCTCAACAAAAACATATCCATATACAGGCACATCCATGAAATAACATTAACATAGAGACTGCTGAGTTGCAGGGTATTGCTTCTGCTATGGTTTTCTATTCTGCTGTCTAATGGAGGAATGATATAAAAGACTGCTACTGCAAGGAAGCGTTCTGCCAAGAATCGAGTTGAACACAGTTTCTGAATAGAAGAGGTTTCTTTTAAGAGGGTTTGTGCCATTCACTTTCCCTCAACGGTTAGCTGATACTCATGAATGCAATGAGCTAATCTAACCCCTCATACTGAAAACATTCTGTTTAACCGTTTGTGTATACACTTGTGTGCATGTGTGCACATGCATGCATGTGCAGTAGTTTGTTTCCATCCCTTGGGCCATGAGAATATTGCCAGTCTTTCTTGAGGGTACACACTGTCATGAATGGAGGCTGTCTAGCAGTGTGACCAGCAGCCAGCACATTTACTAAGTGGCTGGAATTGGTATGAGTAGGCCGGCATAAACACACTCTGATGACGTGACCTGAGCAGGGGCCGGTTGAAGGGTATTCCAGCACTCCTGTCCAAACAGTATTTCTGTCCTTGCTTGTGTCTTTTTAGCTAAGAATGCCACCTAGAAGTAGTAAAGCATAAAACGTCATCCCTTTTTTCACACATGTATTGCAGCCCTAAACTCTTTTAGACATTACCTGACAGAGGTGCATGTGAGAACACAAATGTCTGTAACAGCTGGATTTGGCATTACACGGTATTTAACCTGCCAACATTCTAGTACAAAGTCTAGGTGTGATGTCCGATGTGTGAGAGTAGCACAGTTCATAGTTCAGTAAATCCATAGCTAAGGAGTGATTGTCCTTTGTTCTTCCTGCATACTCTATCCAGGCATTACCCTCGCCCAAATCAAATGGAGTATTTACAGTAATAAGAAATTGTTGCTAACACAGTGATCTCCTGGTGTGTGCAGGATCTCCTGGCATTTTCCTGGTTTCTGGCAGATAGTTCATGTGTTTATCTCTGTTCCTTTGTTGATATATTTCACAACAGGCTGATGTTAAGTATATTTATGTGAGCCCTCTTATGTGAGCCCTTTGGTTTTAATTGATTTCCTGCATTGATTCCACAATGTTATCTGATTTTCAGATATACACAATGTGCTTTTATTTATCACACCAAGTATGAGGAACTAACTTTGGAAGCGCTACTCACAGTTCAGATGTTACATAAGATTGTACTTTAAGGAAAAATGCTAATTTTCCAATAAATGGTGGGTTAAAGCTGTTTTCTCAGTGAATTGATTAGTAGGCAAGCAGTTATAATATTCTGCCATATGTTTCTATGTGCATTTCTTCCCCTACGTTTGTGGAGGTTTTGTGGCGGTCAACATGTGCCTCAGGACAGTGACCTCTCCAGTGTTGTGAGACTGATAAAATGGGACCTTTGTTTAAAAGCGTGGCTTTTGCACTCGTTATTGCAGAACAGTTGCCGCTTACAGTTCAAGAAACAAGGGACATACTTGGTGCTCATGCTCATGGTGAAAAGAGAAAAAGACATTATAAGCTGTGTTGTGTGGAACATGGGTCATATGAGACAGCAACAAAGAAAAGGGATGCGAGAGTGTAAACAGATATTCAGAGGATAGCAGAGAAAGCCACTTTCCAAATTTTGTGACTTCATTTCTGGCAGCAGCCATAGCCTCAAGGAATTTCCTCAAATTTGGCACAAATGTTCACTTGGACTTAAAGCATGAACTGGATCAAGATTTGGTGGCCAAAGATTAAGGTTTTTATGACATAACAAAAGTTTTTGGCCATAGCTCAGTAATCTATATGTCACTTATTACTTAAAATTTAACACAAATGTCTAATAAGATAAAGTGATTGTGACATAATATCTGGCAAAAACAGTTTTCCAGCCATTATTCAACACCATAACTCGGGGACAGAAGGGGAGATAGTGATCATATTTCTATTCAAAAGGATATTGAATTGGTGATACAAATCTTTGCTGCCCAATTATTAAGTTCACCAAATACATTGTATGAGTTTAGACAGACATGGAGGTAAACTATAACTCGAATGGTTGGCAGAGACCTACAACCACGAAGTGGTCATTTTAGTCCTGTCTTATTTTGATGATTTGTTTCATACTATCTTTTATGTTTTGTTTGTTTCTTCCGACTGTTTACTCTCTTTGTGTAGTAACTTTTCCAGTGAGGCGAGTCAGGCCACAATGTACGGACCTCCCAGTCTCTCAGAAGCGGCTGACGCAGCAGCGGGAAGTGCAGTTCCTCCCCCCTCTTCTTCGTCTTCATCTTCTTCTCCTCCATCGTCCTCGGCTTCAGCTTTTTGCCCCATCAACCCCTCCTCCCGACACATTGTGGAGCGTCAGCCCCGGATGCTCAACTTCAGGGTCGAGTACCGGCAACGCTCTGTAGAGCTGGTGCTCCAGGAGGGCAGTACAGTTGGTGAGCACCACACACTCACACAGATGTACTGTGTCCATAATCCAACAGATGTGGTTTATACTGCATCTTGTTGCACAAAAGGTATAATTTCCTCTCTGATGTTTGTCTCACATCCTATAGGAGAAATCAAACAAATCCTCGAAACAGAGCTTGGTGTTCCAGTGTCCAAAATGCAGCTGAAAGGGTGGAAGAGCGGAGATGTGTCTGACAGTGTGAGTTAAAACCTTTTATTTTTGTTACCAACATATTAAATAATAACAACATCAGGCAAAAAAGAAAAGAAAAGAAGAGCACAGGTGAGGCTGTTCCTTCTTTTTACATTACTAACATTAGTCTTTCAATCAGGTCTGTTACTCACAATCAGTGAAACTATTTTAGGTTTCTAAAAAGAATATCAGTTTTTGGCCTATTAGTGCAGATTAAGTGTCTCCCCTCAAAACATTCTGAAGGAAATCTTGTATTTTAGAGCTGATCGAGTATAAGTCATTCACAGAGCCATTTTGGAGTTGTGTGTATGTTTATCTGTGTGTGTGTACTCAGACGGTGCTGAGAAGTTTACACCTGCCCAAGAACAACAGCCTGTATGTCCTGACACCAGACATTGCCCCTACTGCCAGCACCAGCAAAAACAGGTACAGCAACTACCACTCTCTAACTTCCCTTATTATTATTGTGGAATCCTCTCTTGTCATTTTGGCACATACTGTATATACTATGAAATACCACAGGTAGTGGCATGAGTGCAGTTTCTAATATCAAACATCAGGTGGTGCTCTATGTCTAATTATAAAAAGGATGCATCCAGAGTAGCCAGCAAATACCAGTTTCATTGGTTTATTAGGAGACATTTGACCTGCCAGCGCACATTCATTTTTCACATCCATTGTGACATTTTGAGAAGATGAGAGGAACGTCTGCTGCCACAGTTTTGGTGTGTTATGTAAATAATAATTTTCTCATCCTTTTTTTTTTTCAATCTTCACCATGATATTGTTGCTTGCTGAAGGTTTTCCTTTGCATCCTGCTCTTCAGAAGTTGTGTATATGATTCCACACTTCATATTATCATCTATTGTTTATGTCTTTTTTGAAAGATCACACATTAGTGATAGTACCCAGTAACAATAGAGATTTGCTGGGAAAGCTTCATGAAGTCAGTGTTCTCCATCCTCGAGG
Source organism: Paratilapia polleni (assembly GCA_015106735.1). Taxonomy (NCBI): domain Eukaryota; kingdom Metazoa; phylum Chordata; class Actinopteri; order Cichliformes; family Cichlidae; genus Paratilapia; species Paratilapia polleni. The sequence continues at coordinate 24,223 of VUQI01002464.1, read as the reverse complement.
TTGTTCGGGTCGTCTTAGTGAATGCGTGACAGCATTAGCAGCCTTTTTCTCCGAAATGTCAGGGAGCTCAGTGTAAAGTCATCGCAGTAATGCAATCATAGATGGCAGCTGAACATGTGATTGTCCTTTCATCAGTGTCAGGTAAACATCATCCAAAGAAATAATATTTCTCCTTTCATTCTGCCTGGTTATTATAGGGTGAACAGGATCATTTTTATTTTTATTTTGAGGGGATTGGATGGGTAATAATAGTTAGGAGGGTACACTTTTTTTGTTTGTGGGAATATGTCTTTACAATAGTTCCTTGCAATATTTGTATGGCTGTAGTGTTTGAGATTTGTTCTTCGTTTGTATGAGTATTGCTGTATGCCATAGTCCCTGTGCTGTGTGTTGCTGTATCTGTGACATTTCTAGGAAGAATGAAAGTGATAAGGATGCGCCGTGCCACTTCTGTGGTTATTAAAGGAATGGCTTGTATTTTTAGAAGCTAATATCTCTGAGGATATTGTCTATGAGAAAAAAAGAGTAAATAAATGAATTAATGTTTTAAGTGTTCTTCAGAATATTTTTTTGAAATTAATGTTTGAGCAGTGTAGTTCACCTGCATTAAAGATAAAAGAAAAAGGCAAGGCAAATCATTACCATTATCAGCCTTTAACAATTTAACATCAAAGGGGCTTTTTTAAAAGCAGTGGAAGATTTTCTTTAATACATGAATTAGTTAGATGTGAATCCTAATAAAACATTTTTATAAATTGTGAAGTAGTCTAAGCACACCCTGGGGCATTTTTAGTTTAACATTTTGTGAGTTGAGTTTTCCATGTCTCTATGAATTGTCTTAAGTTTATTGAAATCATGTATTTTATCAAAAAGAAAAACTGTTTGGCTAATATAGGACCTGTATCTGCAAAGAGTGTCAGTCAGTTTATCAAAAGATCCAGAGGTTTTTATAGTGTTACATACAATGGCCCTATTATTTTTTTTCTTTTGGCAGTGGATTCAAAACAAAAATTGTACTGTAGCTCTCCCCTGAACAAGCATCCATACGTCAGCAGAACACTTGTAAAATAAGTAATTTGGCGGTTTTCTGCTTTCCATGCTAGTTAGGCTAAGTGGTAGTTATGTGGTGTTGGCAGTTAATGACCCTCATCTCCCCAGTCTTCCCTCCATTGCTCTCTCTTCTCTGCCTCTCCTCATCTTCTCACTCTTACACTAACCGCTGTGTCTTTTTAGCAGCACCGTTGCCTTTCCTCCAAGTGTTATCGATATCATTTTGGGTGTCAGGAGCTCATTATTCTGTGTCAGCTATTTTAGTGGCGGACAGTTGTGGCTGAAAGGAGTGGGTGGGCTCTTGTGTATATGCACATGCAATTGTCTATTAATGTGTGTCTGCGTGCGTATGGTGACCCTGCTGTCAAACTGGGAGCGGATAGGTGACAAATCACAGAATGTGAAGGGAGCAGTCCCCTGTAGCGAGACCAAACAGGCTGTTGGCTTGTAGTAAAAATAAACTGTGGTCACACCATACACTGACAGTACATGCAATTCATGTGAAGTGTCTGCAAATTTGTTGTAGTAGACAGAGCTCAGTGTCAGTAAAGCACACATTATCAGTGCCATACCCACTCAGGGTACCAATGTGTTATGATAAACAGAATGAACTGATCTGGTATCACTACCCATGTAGGCAAAAAATAATTTGTGTTTTATTTCTGTGTTATATGTCATAACAATTGATTTACTGATGAAAGCAACTGCCTTTGCATTTTACACATGCAACATAATCAGAGGAATTACAGATGAATCAAATGAACATTGCATTGAATGAGAAAAATGAGAAAATGGCAGTTTTTTTTTATTTTTATGAGTAAATCATGACAAACAATGTATAATGTATTTGGTAAAATATAAACATTTAGTATTGGAGGAAGTGTGAAATTCTTATAGTGTATATATATCTTATTCTGTTTCTTTTTATATGGGTATCTTATCCTGCTTTAAATTATGTCTGTAATTATTGATCTAAATGCCTCCCCCTAAAATATAATTTTACTTAATTGCTTTTATTGCTACTTTTACAATATTTGAACTTTTTCCACTCTGTGTTCCTCAAAGTGGAGTAAGAGAATGAATGAATGAATGAATGAATGAATGAATTTCCTGTTTGTTATATTGCAGCTTTGTCTCCAAGAACTTATATTGTACTTCGTTTTACATTTGATGGCATATCTTTAAAAGAAGATACAGCACAGCCACATAGAGCCGTACCCATGGCGCTGATTTCAGTTTCTCTTTTAACAATCAAAACTCAGTGCAGTACTTCACAGATTAACATTAGGACAAAGACCTACTTTTCTTTGTTTTCACCTGCCTTCCTACAAGTTTCATGCCTTAACTAACAGAACCCACCTTTCCACTTCTCCTTCCAGCATGTAATTATTACCATCTAATTAACCATAATTAATCCAACTATAACAGAAAACCTAATTAGTAACATTAAAAAAAACTATGTATCTAATTTTCCTCTAAGTAATCTATTTGTTTGTCTAAACTTGGATGGATGTTGCACACACTAAAGCCGTTTTCAAACAGGCATCCGGCAACAGTGTTTGCTTCAAAAATCCACACGCTCAGTTGTCTCTTTATTAGTTGCACTTGTACAGTCTGCCACAATTCAATACAACAGCTCTGCTATAAAATCTACTTTTATAGTGTTTAACCTTTTAAGGAGTTTATAATGTTGCTGTATATGTATATGTTTGTTATTGAGGTTTAGAGTAAAGGTGGCCTTGTATTCCAATGAACTGACAAGTGGTTTTAGTCTTTTATGAGAATATTTGAAAAGTCTTTGAATATAACACAAGCGAGAACAATACCACAGCTAACCAAGATCTCAGTCCTAAAACCTCAAATTTAAAACTACATGTGTAGGAGAAAAACCAGCTCCCTCAAATAAGTTTGGGCTCCTTTTAAATTACTTTTTAGGTAGGTACCAGAAGACATACTGCAATATGGCTGGCATGACATAAAGATATAATATATTCAACAGGATAATTCTGTTTTATGCGTGTCACATTATCCAATAGCAATGTACAGCTGTTAAAGAAAAATGTAAGTACAAATGTTACTACCAAGATTGTTAGGATGTGTTAGTTTTCAGCTTTCGTGGTATCAAATAAGCCAATATAATACACAGCAGTGTATGATAGGAATATGACTTACAGAGACATAAAGTTGCTTTATAATATTTTATGATTATTAAACATGAGTAACCTTTACTTAACTTACTAACATTTTATATAGTGGTTTACAATAAAGAATGAAATTCCACTATTAGAACTTATTGGTAATTCTGTGTGTGTTATGAAAACAAGATAAATATCTAAACTCCTAAATTGATGATTGTCTTAGTGAAAGTTTTATTGCGGCTGCTAATGCTGCTGTCCAAAAATAGAACCACTCTTGTCAAGTAAAATGGCTTAATGACATATTTAGCATGAGGTTAAAGAAACTCTCACTGGCTCCTGAACTGTATTTGCTAGTTTGTAGTTTTTAGTCTGAAAAGACAGTTATCCATCCAAATATAATTTCTCAGTGCTTATAGTTAAAATTCAAATCTCCCGTAAATGGTAATATCCCAGGCAATTACTTTGTAGAGCTTGGCTCATGCTGTACACAGACCTCAACCAAACCAACTGATTAAATAGTGCTGCACTGTCATTATGATCCCACTGAGCAAACTCCTTTTGGTTGTCTTGTTTGATTAGAAATAAATCTTGAGGCTTTGGGAGATATTCCTTTGAGGACCAATCCATTTAGGTGGTTATTTAGTTAGTGAAGTGATGTGTAGTTAGTAATGGTCTGAAGTTTTTCTGTGGCCATGTTGATGAACGCATGTGAATACAAGAGGGTGTTGAGGAGGAGCTAATCTCTTGCATAAATGATGAAGGCCTGATGAATATTTCAATGGAGCCTGTTTCCTTTCTTGTTTATTCTCCGGTCCAGCTCCGAGCAAGCATATCTTTGCCAATGAAAGGTTATTTTAATTTGAACTCTCAAAGACGTTTGAAATTACAGAAATGATTCATTAGGTTTTGTGTGTTTTCATTGAGGCTTCCTGTCGCCTCACACTTTACCTCCACATGTCAGCTATGCAGTAGCAGATACGCAGATACTTTAGGGAGATAGTTAGCTGCTTAGCTAAAGCAAGGATGGGAAGGATCCAGCAAGTAGTACACTAATGACCTTTTGGACACAATGGCAGACCAAAATAGAGCAGAACCTGAATGGTTTCACATTTTTCTACTTTGTTGTGGATGCAAAATATGGAGGAGGTAAGCAGACTCTTGTGTGCGCCTCATAACCTCCTCTGTACTTATTAGGGGCGAGATAAGCTGCCATGTATTTCACTGGTTGGTGTGTTTTTCAAGCATTTTAAGCAGCTGAAATAAGCATTATGGTAGTTGGTACATATCAGTGAGAGGTTTGGGTGAATGTTTATGGGACAGCGTATGCGTATAGGGGTATTGGTGTTTTGCAGGCACATGTCACATTGTGTGTGTGCGCGTCTCTGTGTCTGGCAGTGCTAGTTTAATAAGGTCTTGAGTCTGCTCTGTGCCGCGGGGACTCACAGCTTAGGCGATGGGCTTACCTCAGAATGAAACCAATCTGTTTAGCCTGCTCTTCTCCCCCTGCAGAACGCTCCATTTTTGCTGTCCATAAAGTTAAATGACATTTTCCTCACGGCACCCTTATGCCATGTCAAGTGCCTCCAGAGATGTTCCAGGCCGACCTAGATGTCAACGAGTGTGTGTGTTGAGTGAGAAAGAGACCTCTGAAGGCAGAAGCAAACACTGCGACATCCACATTTCAACCCTGCACTGCTTGAAGGGCCTGCTTCTATGAGAAGACAGCAGCTTTGAAAACACAGGTGGTGAAAGCAGTCCAGACAAAGGGATATTAGACTTGAAACATGGTTGTTCTGTTTAGATATGAACCAGCAGGCCTTTTTTAGACAGATGGGAAATGACAAGGAGATGACTCATCATGAATGGCAGTTTGTTTCCCCTCTGAATGCATTTGATATTTTAAGTAGCTATATTTGTACTATAAAGCACAGTGAGTGATAGATTTTTCAAAGTAAATCTTGAACAGAACTCCACCCACGCACACACCAAATGGCTGGTCGGCCTGCCATAAATGACTGATAAGATGTTCCTTCTTTGCTTGGAAGGACAGAGTAACACTTCCACTCAGTTTACCCTCTATCTCTGCCTATTTAGGAGTCTAGCTGCCTGCCAGCAGCAGCTCGGGACTGTGTCCAAACATAATCATGATATTAGCTAGATCCTTATTTATATGTCCCTACCCCTTCCATTTCTCCTCTCTCTCACACACGCACACACATCGCTCTCATCCGTCTGCTCAGCCCTATTACATATGCATCCATCCTTCCCACTTCACACATTTCCAATCTTCTCCAGTTAGCTACAACAAACATTACATTTACATATTGATTTCGTAGTTTTAGTCAATGTAAATATGCTGTCATTACAGTAAATTTGAGCTTCTGTTAACATAAGCTCGTCCAGATCTGCGCAGATTAAGGATGTGATTGCATAATTAATGTGTGCGCTACATATTAATTCCCCCATCCCTCTCTTTCTCTCAACTCTTCCTCCTCTCCTTGGGTTCTGAGCCCTGATTAAGTGCCTGTTTCGGCCTTTAAGCCTCCCATTGCTATTCAGCCTCACAGACCCAGCGTTTGCTCAAAACGCTACTTAACCTCACAGCTTATTGTAAATTAAGCTTCCAAAAGTTGATTCCCCCACCTCTTCTTTTCTGACAATGCTGTAAGTTAGTGAGTGAACTACTGGTGTCTGTCCAGAGACAACATCTCAGAGCACTGTTTATCTGTAAATGCAGTTTTAACAGATTATGATTACATTTTATTGGTAAATTGTTCAGTATCTTTATTCGGTTGGAGTTGAAAAATAACATTACGTCTTGGTGGTTTTATTTGCAGAACTTCTTTGAAAATGTCCTCATCCACTTTCAGCTTTACCAGTAGTACTTTTCCCTTTGCTTCACTGTATTAACTGTATTATTGTCATTTTTTAGTATTAAGATCAATGAAAATTTCTTCATGCTTAAGTGTATGCAGATGGGGAGAACTGAACCATATTCAGGGAGCAATACATACTTTATGACCTGCCTACATCAACATCAACAGGTCTCCAGATCAGTTTACAGTACCCAGGGCTGTAAGAGCAATAGGCCACTATTGTGGCAATTTGATATTTCTGACTTCTTTTAGCGATATGTACAATGTGAAAACTGGGCCTCTATACAAGATATGAGTGAGGTAGCAGTGCTTTCACAAAGAAAAAGGCATTGACTTTGAAATCTACCTGGCACAATAATTGTTAAGTTGGTGGTATGCATGCACAACCTCATCTGATCTTGGGGAAGTGCTCTGTTTGTGCTAAAGCGTGGTATGTAACAGGAAAATGTTGCTTTTAAGGTATATTTTGGTTTTTGTACTTATGGAGGTGCTGGAGGCTTTTGTTAGCATTAAGGTGGATTGATGGACTCCCTGGTGTTAATGTGCAGGTGGTCATAGCTGTTGGAGCCTGCTGTGCTGAACATAGCTCTGGACAGGCTTGTTAAGACATAACCAGTAAAGAGAACGACTTGCCCCCTGAGGAGGCACCCACCTCCCTGTGGGCCAGCAGGCTACCACTAGTTGACAAGTTTCAGCTTGTCCTTTGCTTGACTCAGTCACTGTTAGTGATTATGTTTGTTTTTCTTTGCTCTCTTCTTACTCTCGTGTCATTATTCTGCATCACCTCTTGTAGGTGTTTCCTGTCTGCATCAATCTCTATGTTTTAATTTCCTGTATAGTATCTATCCCTATTTCTTACCGTTTTATTTTTTTCCTTTCTCATTTAGTGCTCTCCAAGAGTCGTTAAACCAGAACTTCCTGTTGGTGATTAGCCACCGTGAGGCTCAGAGGGACTACAACCTCAACTTCCCTGGCTCCAGAACCATACAGGAGGTATGGACACAGACCACAGTGGATATCACAGTCTCACTTTCTATGCACACATACACACATCACACAGATTCTCTGTAATGTGTCCACATACACACACACATCATGCACTCACATAATATTATTCTGCCTTATACTCATAACACAACTTTCATTCCATTTGCCAAACATTGCTAGTCTATCTCAGCCATCGATTCATTATTCATCACAAATGATCACATTTCAGAGCACATAATTACTCTCACAGCTGCGCTCTCGTACAGCCCCTTCATTTTCTCTGGACTCCCCTTGCTCTGCGTCTTCCTTCCTCCCTCTCTCTCTTTGCAATGTCAGCAGTCTAGAAAGCTGTTTAAATGACTGAATATTGTTTGATCTAGGTATGTGGGAGCTGTGGAAAGAGACAGTCCTTTCACGTTCTTCATCTGAAACTAAACAGTAGACTTTGCAGCCTATGAAATATTTATCGTTACTCATCCCAGACCCAGTGTGAATCCAGTACACCTATTTATCCATTGGTTATTGCTATCACAGCTGCAAATGGATTAAAGGTTAAGGAACATGAAAATAAAAATGTATGCTTGCTTGAATGTAAAGATGAGTAAGCGTGTATTACTGTGTCAGTTTGTAGGTTTTCCAGGAGTTCAAACCACTACTTGCCTACACATAGAAACACATCTTTTAGGTCCACATTAAGTTTTCTTTTAAAACGCTTAAGCTTTGCTTTGCGGCCACACTACTCTGTCATTTCATGTCCCCTAAAATCAAGGATTTTGGAAACTCTGCTGATCTGGTCTTAATTTACAAACTCCCAGATTTAGTTTTAGCCTGGATGGGTTGAAATGATGGTGATGAAATGGTGATGCAGACACCCCCAATCGCTGCCCTACTGGGTCTCATCATTCACTATCTGTCCTTCCCTGATTCTTCACACCCCATCACATGACCCTTTTCAGGAAGAAAACAAAGGCATTGGTCTTGACAACCAGTGGTTAATTCAACATGGAAAACAAATTACAGATGTTGCTGGGCCTGTTGCCTATGCTTGCAGCTGTTCTGCAGCTAAATTCTGCATTTTATTATGCTGCAACTGCCTACATGTGAAGTAGGGAAGTCCAGGTGTACGTCAGTGTTCCTGTTGTATGCGTTTTTAGGCATATGGACAGATATTGCTTGGGTTTCTTTAATAAGTGTGCAAAAACACTGTTCTAATATGTAAACATATTAGTGTGGATGTAGCCATACATGGCTTCCCTGTGCTGTCCTGCTCTGCTCCCACAGGGAAAGACCTGAGTAAGCAACATTTATTAGTCAGTGTGTAGCTATCCAGCTGTCACAAGTAAGAGAAAATACCCTCCCCAAACCAATCAGGTAGAAGAGTGAAGTCCTTGAAAGTTTAAGTAAATTGAACTGAATGTATCAGGTTGGAAATATCCGTATTGTTTGATTTCTGTGGTTTCTTTACATGCTTTTGACTTGTTGTCAGTTTGGTTGTGCTTTACGGTCTCTGTGTTTTACATCCAGACCAACTGTTTACTCAAAAGCAACAGTGAAACGTGTTTATTCTTCCTTGCTCTCTGCAGCCGCTGTTGTTCTGGCCTAGGTCCTTATTGCGATTCAAGATTACGCTAATAATAATCAGGCTGCATGCAGGGCCTGTAATGGTGCTAATTGAACAGATTAGTATAACCAGCATCTGAACTGGAGGCAGCTTGCCTCCCTGGACTTCTCTCTCTCCTCCATTTGCGCTCTCCTTTTTTCTCCTCCTTTATCATCTCCCTTTTTCTCTCTCACTCTCTTCTCAGGCAGATGGTTTTGATGAGCACCCACTGTGAACCTTAAGTGTTTCTGCTGGGATTACAAACACTGGGGAGGGGTCCCTGTGGTGTGGGAGGGGGGAACTGTGGACACAGAAAGGAGGCAAAGGACTGTTGGCTTGGTGGGGGTGCTGTAAGAGGCCACAGGGGATAGAGAAGGGACAATGTGGGCTTAAACAGGCCTCCATGTTGCGGTCCTCTCCTTACACATGCTTGTCTTTAGGCATCTCAAGGCCCCCTGCAGGGAAAATGAGACCCAGAACTTTAACCTGAATATATCATGTGTATACACTATGTAGGGGCTGTCTCAGAAAAGATAAGTTTTCTGAGTCAGAGTGAATGAGTGAGTGAAATGGTAGTTGATGGAGTGGAATTGCTTTAGATTGACTTGCGTGTGGGAGAGATGAGGAAAAAGACTCTGAAAAATATGAGTTCAAAAGAATAATAAAAAACACCAGCAAGAAAGGGAATGCTTTTCTGTCAACAAAAATGTCTTAGGATGCAACAAAGTGGTAACACCATATTCAGCCCAACTGACTCCCTTTTCTGCCATACTGTGTCCAATTTCACATATGGACTCCTCTATAGAGCACCTTTCTTTCCCCATTCTCCCTTTTGTCTTAGCTGAAGACTAACCGATGGTCCCTGCTTGTGCATATCAATAAGGATGGAGTCTTGTCTTCTTGTTTGTCTTTGCCAAAGACTGTGGCTTTGCCTTGTGGCTCTCAGGGAACTGCCCTTACCCCTCCCTTTCTATTCCTTCATTCTCCATCTCTCTCCCAGTGTCCCTTTTCCACTTTCTTTCTTATCCATCTCTAGAGCTCAAGGCTGTGTAGACTCTGATTGGCATTACCAGACAAGAGTGTGGGGGTAAGTTGCTGGCTAGTTTCTGAGCTAAGCTGGAGAGCAAATGTTTGCCAGGGAAGTAGAGGGTAGAATAGGCATGGCTGCCGGGTCCTGGGTTGTCCGTGACCAGACCAGTTGTCCTGGGGATTTCCCTCGTCTACTGCCCCCCAGGGCTGTGGCTGGGCCCCATCCTTGCTCCGCAGCTGGGAGACATATAGGAACCAAATGCAGACAGGGGCTGGAGAGCTGAGAAAAGGAAGGTTGGATCGAAAAGGGAATGAAAGAAAGGCATCTGGTGCTTAGGGGAGATGATGAAAGAGAGAGGGAGCTTGTGACTGTTTAACGGAAACCTTTCCTTTTCTTTGATTTGCTTCCAGCCAAGGATTATAGGCAATTGGCATTTACAATGATTGGATCATTAATTTTGCCGTGAGGCATATTGCCCAGCAGCTCAGCACCACTGCCAGTTTAGCTAATGTTGTGTATAACTGGCTCATACACCCCTGCCTCATCTCAACATGAACAGCCACACACAATTTGCAGCACTGTATTATAATTTGATAAGTCCCTTTATGCTCCCTTGAAGACATTTTCTTTACATTAGGTCTCCTGTATGTAGAAGTCAGGTTGATCAATACTTTTCACAAGCCGCTGAACTGTTCATTGATGCCATGCTTTACTTAATAAGTCATATAATGATATTCCAAATATACTCCCTTGTTTAAAGTCAAACAAGTTTGAATTATTTGTAAGTAGAAATTTGCGGTGTAAAATGTGCTACTGAGAGGCAACTATTAAACGTAATTGTTTTCATTTGTTTCAGTCTCACTTATTAGTCAGATGGCTATTGTGGTAGACAGGGGGCAGCATTAGACAGTATTGCTCCATGTATGATTGCTGCTGTGGCCAACACATACAATGCTCTGTAACCAAGTGCTGCAACAAGAATTTCAGCTACCTGGAAAAGTTAAGGCCAGGCATTCTGTTACCCTAGTCTTAGGTTCTTATCTGTCCTTAATTATTTTGTTTTTCTTTCTATGGCTTCAGTCGTTTCTCATAAGAGCACCATATTTCATGTGTCAAGAAAGGATTGAATGACTGCCTTCAGATTTTGATGGTGTAGTTTCAGGTGGGCAAGCTTGCTGTGTAGCTGTGGGTTGTTTTTTTTTTTCTGTGGTGAGATCAGATTGTCCTTTGCCAGGTGTCTTTCACTGTCTGTCTCCACTCTCCTCCTCCTTCTCCTCCACCTCTCACCTTCACTCTCTCTGTGGTGGGCGTAAGTTTGTTGTTTCTCTGATGCTGCTTTAACCTCTGACTGCAGTCTCTTCATTACTAGTGTTTATGCCTCTCCTTTCCTCCCTTTTCCCCTCTATTCATCGGCTGGCCAGCCGGTCAGTCAAATCCCTGTAGTCTGGCTGGTCAAACATAGATATTACACTCTGTAATAACACTGGCCACCCGCTTTGACCCCAGCCTGCTGTCCTGATCATAGCCCCTCTTCATAAGGATAGGCACCGAGCAGTGTGGTGTGGGATTTACGATAGAAAGACAAAGGATAGACTGTGCCACTCATTTATTATTATTCTTTTGCTTCGCTCTGCTATGCCCAGCAACAATAAAATATAATTTCTGTGTGTGATCAATAATATATAAATAGAAAAAATATACTGCTCAAAAAAATTAAGAGAACACTTGGATTGATGATTTTGGTTTCCACTTTGTTTTTGTTGTTTCATTGTTTCATTTTGTTCTCAGTGAACGACAGTCTATGCAAGTAAAGATTTTCAGCTTGAGTATTTAATTCATCAAGATCTGATGAGTGATTAAAGTCTTTCTTAATTTTTTGAGCCTTTCCTTTATAAAAGGAGAGCACAAGTAATTTTGATTGTGCTCCTAGACTGTTTTTAAGGCAGATATAAATGCAAAGTGCGGTAATAAGTAGTATTATGGTGCAAGTTGCCAAGCATAGTCTGCCTTCATAATCTTTACAGTTCAGTGTGTTGCACAGGCTTTCCTGCTTTGCCTGAGATTGGCTTTGACTTTGTGTTTGTAGCGTTCTTTAAGTTTCCACCTCCATGACCAGCAGCTCTGAATATGCTCAAGGATCCATCTCTCCACAGTGCTTGTTACAAAGACAGGATTTGCCCTGTGTGTGGAGGGATCTTCGCTCCACAATAGATAGTTTTCTCAGCATCAGTGTTCAGCCCTGCGGGCCTGAACGCCAGAATTCTGCAGAACAAATGCACTAGAATCCACGGCCGCCAGCGTTCAGACACCGACGGGGCTTTGATCAGCCTTGACTGGCGCACATCAGGCTGGCGTTAGGGCTTTAAACCAACAACCCAGTGGCTGGTGTAACGCAGCGCTTGGTGAGACAGGCGCTGCTGGCTGCTAACTGTTTAAAAGCAAGGAATGTTATTAAGTGATGCAGATACAGCGTCCGCACATGAATGGGAGAAGAGAAATACTGTTCATTTCAGAGCGTGGGGCTGTTGTTGCTGGGAATTAGCAGTGGCATCTGAAGAATGCTGATAACACTGGCTGCTTTTTTTTAATTTTTTCTCTCCTTCTCCCTCCTTTGACTTGTGAAGTCCTTTATTGTCTGCCTCTTCTGTGCTTCTGAGGGGAGGATAGCTACTAAAATTTACAACATTGTATTCACTGTAATGAAGCAATTAGAGGAATATTTTCCAATCATATTGATGCCAAGACAGATTTTTTTTTGCTGACAATAATATAAAGAGAGATATCAAAGCTATTTCTGTGAGAGTCAGAATGGAGCTGTTTTGTGATTTCCTTCTGTGCTTGCCTTTGTCATTACTGATATTACGTGTGTCTGAGTTTTGTATTGTGAGTATACAATAATATACAATAATTTCCTTTGTTCGCAGGTGAAGAGAAACATTTCAGACTTGACCAACATCCCAGTCCGGCATCAGCAGTGGGAAGGATGGCCTGCATCAGCGTCTGATGATTCTGTAAGAGGCACACACACACAAAATGCAATCACAAAATATATATGCAAGATGCCAAAAGTCTGTCAAGCTATTCATCGGGGAACATTTTCTACAGTGGCTTTTTTCGATCATGATTAAAGAAAGCTGTAAGCAGAGATAGTGAAAAAAACATTTTTGCTTATTGCAGTGCTCAAGAATTTGGACAACCTCAGAGTGCAGAGTCCATACACCGAAATTGTGGTCAGATAGTTTATTTATTTTATTTTATTTTATTTTTAACTGGAAGAGTCCAGGCTGTTCTCATTTTTGACGGACTAGAACCTAAGCTGGGTGCCAATAGATGAACCTGTTGCTTGAGATATGGTCTCATTTCCTGTTTAGCGCAGGCTTTACTGACAGATGGTTTTGAAAATGTAAAAGCCATCAAACAACTTTTTTTGAGGCTTGGTCTTGAGATCAACTCTGCTAATATTGGTGTCCTGTGAACATATTTTAAATCTTAGGATAAAATCTGTCCCAAGTTGCTTAAATTAGGCAACAGCAAGTTGACACTGGGACCTTACATGTATTACCAGACACAAAAAATGTTTTAGGCTAAACATATGTTGCTTATTGCAGTGCCCCATAGTGGACAGGTGCTGTAAAATTGTCTGTGCTTTCTCAAAATGGTGTCCTAGGGCCATGAAGTAAGTTTGAGTTTGATAGAGCAAAGCATTGCTGAGATGTGGTGTTAATTCCTGTTTGGCAGATTTTTTTGTTGATTTCAGCTGAATGGTCAAATAATCATAAATTCTTATGACTTTTCCAAGGATTGGATTGGTCTGAGGATAACCTGTGAAAGGCGATGGCCTGTGAAAAATGTTTTGAACTATACTTTATCGAAGGAATCGATTGGTTTTGCATTTTTTGAAAATCAGTCACATGGTTAAAAAAAAAAAAAGCTACATGAATAAACACACTTCCAGTTTCCATCTATTGGTTTTGCTGGAGTACTCAAGGCACAGAAAATTGGCACAGAATGTCCCAGTTTATGCCAAATTTCAGAACTTTTTACCATATGGTTCCAGGCACTGCCATAGAGTCCAATGACAGGAAAAAAAGACAACAAATATGAAAAGGCAGAAAGACTATGGACCCTAATCATGACTGGTACCCAGACTTATAATAACAAATATCTGTCTTTCCTTTCTTTGTGCTGTAAATACTTTCTATATGTTGCTTTCACTGTTTCTTTGATTAAACACTCTAGCCTTATGGATAAGTAGAAATCCAACACAGATTAAAGTACCTAAATTAGAGATTATTAATTTACATTATTTTGAATGCAAGTTTTGGAAGCTGTTCCACTCCCTCTAATCTGTGCCAGAAACATCTGTCAGAAGCATGAGAGTAAGATGTTAAAGGTAATTAAGATGTCAAAGATGGTTCCCATTCTGTGTCCTCTATCTGTGGACGTTAAAGCTCACATCATTCAGTCCCGTTGACCTCTCTTGTCCCCGGGTTGCTCTTCCCAACCATTCAGCCTACAAACAGTCAAGCTGATCAGAGGCGGCCCTCATACAGAACCTTGAGGAACCTCTGACCCCTTTTGTCTCACCCCTTCTTTGGCAGAATGTGTGTTCCCATGCTAATTGTTTGGGATGTTTTCATGGCTACATTGAGAATCTGTTGTGCACACATTCTTCTAGCTAACAATTTTAATTTTTGGTCTTTATAATTATTTGGTTTGGTGTATTGGTATTGACTTTTTTGTATTTTTCATACATTGTCATATGTGTCTTCTGCTTGAATTAGCTGTAAAAGCAGTGGAAAATTGGGATTCAAAAAGATAAACTCATTTCTTTATACAGTGTTATGGTGGGAGCAGTCCATTATTTGTTACCCATTATTCATATTTCAAAAACTCAAAGTGAATGCAAAGTGACTGCACCTGTTTTTTGACTCAAAGTAAAGCTTTTAATGCTAACAGTGGAAGCAAATACATTGCACCCATTAACTTACATAAAAAGGGCAAAGGATAAAAGGTTATGCTTTTATACTACACAAGATTGTTTGCTTTATTTTATTCCATAACAGCTCAGAGCAGCCAATTGTAAATCCAGTAACCACCAAACAAACCATAGTGCTATGATACAGATTTACCATTGTTAGCATTATCTTTGTAGACTTCCAATTATGCGATCAGTAAACAGTCTGGGATTGCAACAGAAATACAAATCTTACTGCAAATCTGAAAGCACATTGTGGGCATGTGGCGCAATGACTGACCTCAGTCTTGAGTGGAATTGCTCCTGTATTACACCACCAAATTATTTACTTTTCAGGGTTGGAACTGCATGGTGCAGTAATAGGAAGAGAGCCAACTACAGACATTTTCCAAAAACAAAGTTTAAAAAAAAGTTGGGGGTGTTGTGTAAAATGTAAATAAAAACACAATGAAATTATTTGTAAATAATTTAAACTGTAGAACTAATTAAAAATAACACAGAGACAACATATTCGATGTTGAAACAAGAATTTTTTTAAGCTTTTTTTTTTTTTTTTTTTTTTGAAAATTTTTTTTTTTTTAAATTTTTTTTCTTTA
>VUQI01002461.1:14910-27047 GCA_015106735.1 Paratilapia polleni | reverse complement strand
TTCACTACATTTCAAAAAAAAAAAAAAAAAAGAAAAAAAGAAATCTCCACTAATAAACAGCTGAAGATATATTCCAGATGTCAAAACATATGAAAAAATCTGTTAATACTTTGCGTATAATAGATGTAGCTACACAATATGTACTTTTACTTTATAATAGTGATGGGAACACTACTATAACTAGAAGAGAACACTTATTATTTTGGGGACCTATGATTCTGTTCAAGGCAAATATGTCTTCAGATTAGTTTACCAACTCATTAATAACTGGTGTTAAGCAGTAAGATAAATATCACCAATGCCTCTCATTCAGGTTTGACTGAGCAGCAGCCTGTATGAGTTACTCCTTCTCCCTCTCAGTCACTGCTTCAGTCCTGGTGTGTCTCAGCTCCCATTCTCCACTCCTGGCTCAGCAGTTACAACTTAGAGGTAGTATCTCTGAATCTCTTGTTCATCCACTCACTCAACAACTAGGCCATTCCTTTGACTCTGGCATGTGTCATTAAGCTCTGGAATCATTCACTTTAGGGCTATACCTTTAATTCCCCATGCTTCGCTGGCTCTCACTGGCCATGGTCAACAAGGGAAGTCTCCTTCAAGATACATGTTTGAGGAGACAGCAGGACTAATAAACAAAAACTGTTATATAACAAATTATATTTGAATTTACATTTGACAGCTTTATTAAGGCCTCAGTCACTGAGGCCTAGAGACCAGTCGGCGACCCCTTGGCAACTGCCGGTCGCTAAGGAAAATTGTGTGTTCCCCGACTGTTTGGCAAGAGGTTGCTGGAGGTTGCTGGCAGTCGCTGGGTCCTATTAATCACAAAGACGTATACCAAAACCCACCTTGCAATTGCTTTAGTCGCTAGCAGATTGCCATGATTGCCTGTAGTCTGCATGGAAGAACAGAGAACATTCACCATAAGAGTAAATGTTGTGCCTTACTGCTGCATCGTATACCTCTTTGTGATCAATATGACCCAGCAACCTCCAGCAACCACTCACCAACCGGTTGGGGAAAAAACATTTTTCCATAGTGACAGGAAGTTGCCAGGGAGTCACTGGTCTCTATGTCTGTGTGAATGGGGCTTTAGCAATCAATTTCACACCAACTGCCTGCAACCACTCTCTAACCAGTTAGGGAATAAACATTTTTCCGTCATGACCAGTGGTTGCCAGATGGTCGCCAACTGGCCTGTGTGACTGAGGCCTAAGTTTGCACTGTGTGTTAGATTTAGATTTAATTTTTCACAGTATCTGTAATGGCTTTAGTTTAGTTTGTAGGTTTACTAACTACAGGGTGTGCATTTTTATCCCTCCTCATATGCCAAGATTTCCTTGGGCAAGACATCTAAATAGTGCTGGCCCTGGTCCTCCAGGTTGGGGATTGGGGACGGGGCTAAAACCCCACCACATAAAAACCTTTTTTACAAAAAAGAGCTTTGTTAGACAAAGCAAAGATAGCATCTATTTCCCATTTTATCCATTTGCACTACACTTATTTTGGTTTGATATAAATGAATGGAAGTGGAAGCATTAATTCCACAACATGCCTCAGAGACATCTGGTTCCCTGCAGGCTTTATGTCAAAGCCGCACTTCCAGGCAGGTGCATTCCCTTTGTGTTTGAGACAGGGGAGCAGAGTACTGCGGTGCAGAGGAGATCGATCCGCCCTGGGAAGTGTTGTCTCTGCCTCTGCATGACATGAGGTTCGAACATAAAGGGAGAGGTCACCCAGCTAGAGTCAGACCAACACACCTGTGTCCATTAGGCATGTGTGTGTACAGGCGCACATATGCACACTCAGACTCAAACATATACATCCAAGCCTATGCTGTAGTGCACAGGAAAATCTCAGATACTTATAATTTTAATTTTGTATTGATTTTGTTGGCAAAGGCGGTTTGAAATACAGTTTATTTTTTATGTTGTTCTAACAATATTGTGTATACACAAATGTGTATACACATTTGTGTAAGATGAAGTTGCCTTGGGAACATCTCCTAGCAGCATCACCCTTGTTAACTTTCCTACTGCCTAATGATTCAACACCTCAGTAATGAGGTCTAGGTGGGTAATTAACAACAGCCCCACGTCGGATTTTTTTTCTCTCTTAATAGTAGGACATATAATGACAAGAAGATAAAGTTTCTCACAGATTTTTTTGACAAATGAAGAACTCATTATGATTATGCAAAGCGTATTCAAAAGATGAATATGTATACAAGCTATCACCATTTAGGTTATGAACATATATGCAGAGTGTTACCAAAAGGGAAGAACATTTTTTAGGGTATTCTTTTATTTCCACTCTACAAGCAGCTCCCATAAACCTGATCAAATCTTGCTTGTGTGCAGCACTATAAAATGTGATTTCAGTATGTGGATTGAGTGTAGTCAGTATATAAAAGCTGCAGTTTATAACACAGTACTCTTAATACATTTTTCTGTCAGCTGCATGAGTGAGTTGGAAAGAAAGATAGTGAAGGCAACACTGAACTTAGCCCTTGTGATGTGTCTTTCCCTGTGGGCTTACTATATCCAGATTAAGGGAGAGTTCACAGATAGGCGACAGGCTCCAGCACCCATATCCAATCAGACGGTTCCCTCGGGGGAACCATGTGGTGCACACATATGTGGCCACAGCCTCACAGCATGACACCACAGTGTCCTCCAGGAGTCCTCCATGAGGATCAAGGGAAGTGGTTCGTGAGAGAGTAGCACTTTGCAAGAAGACTAGGTGATGTATTTGAAGATTAGGCAATGCACTGTATGAACACTGGCAAAATATCTCATGGTTTGCATTAGGTTCTTGCTGCGGTATGAGAACAACGCAGATGAGGAGAGGAGGAAAGGAACATCCTCATGTGCCGTTGTCTGCCTTTTTGAAGACTCATACTTTTCAAGGTTCTTCTTCCTTCTGTTCAAAAGCTTATCTGAAAGTCTATTTGTAACACTGCTTACTTCTTTCCTGCTCACTTTATCCAGTACAACAATGTGGGTGCTGTATCCATGTCTGTGTGCACTGTAATGAATATCTTAGTGTATGTGTGTTTATGTTTGAAAATGCTTTATATAGCTCACATGTGTGTAGCACCGTGAGCTAAAGAATTAGTCATATTTTGTCTTTGAAAAAACTCTATAAAGCACCGCCTAACTATCAGATATTTAGGATCCACATTTTTTCCTCTCTGCGTATTCATACATATGTAATTAAATAGCCGTACCTAGAAAGAGTTCATAGTTTTATAATTATACACCTTTCCACAGTTTTAAAAATGCATTACTATGAAAAGCCTCACACAATGACACTGGGGTCTAAAAAGAAAAAAAAACCAAATAACCCAACACAACTCCCAGAGCTATCACACTTGATCCGTGTATGAATGAATCACACTATGCTACCATTTTCCTCTCATCTCCCTTCCTGCCCCCTACAGAAACAGAGCAAAGCCATAGCTCATATTTTCACTGACAAAAGAGGTGACAGTGAAAGGAAAGTGAAAAGGCTATAATAAATGCTATGGGAGAGGTACAAGGAAGAGAGTGCAGCGTTTGAAAATGGTAACCTTTTTCAGATGCTGATTTAGTATTCATTATTAATGACCTTTCTCTACCTGAGCAAAGCTGTTGCCAGGAAGCCCCTTCGTGTTGGTGTCTGCCAGGAGCTGGGGAAGCTATGGCCTTGTTCAGACTTGTTGGCTGATGGATTTTGATGCTTGGTATGCGTCTTTTGCACAAATACTGTTTAATTTGTTCCACCGAGTCCACATGCTGTGTAAAGAACAGTATGAACATAGTGGCCAAGATGTTAAAGTTCAGAGAGCTATGCTAGACACAAATTAGGGGTCAGACAAAGCAGACTTCTGTTTTGGTATTTGCATTGTCTGTCTCTACCTGACAGGAAAGAAAATAGAGAGAACAGGACTCAGGCAGAGGGGAAGATAGGCAGTATGAGGAATCGTCCTCTTCTCTCGGTCATCTTGCATTTACTGCTTTTGATCTCATCAAAAAAGCATTTTCATGCTAATTGATCTTAAAAAGCAACCATGCATACCCTGAATTGCGAGCGTGCGGCTGTGAATGTGTGTGTCTGTGTGTTTGTGTGTTTGAACAATCATCTTAAATGTGCTCACCCAGGCTCGATATTCTATTCACAGAGCCTGCACACTGACAATCACTCCTACACAGTGAAAGACATACTCCTAAGCACATTCAAACTTCACTGGCAGACAGTACAGTAAAACTGATCTATCTATCTATCGCTCCACCTGTCTGTTTATCTAGCAATTCTTTCTATCACTCTGCCATTCTTTTCTCTGTCTGCCTCCATTCATCTGTCATTATCAGACAAAAAATGTAACACATACTTCCTCTCCTTTGCCGATAAGGCTCCAAACATCAGTCAGGAGCAAACCGCAGGGGCCACAGAAAGACACACGCCCACAAGTAACTCTGCAAGATCTCACCTCAATTACACCATTATTTCTTTTGTTGTCATTTTTCTGTCTAAGACTTGAAACTTATTTCTTTGCTGCCTCTTTTGTCTAGCCAAACGCCAAATTATTATATTGCAATCACTGGCTCTTCTCTGTGCCAGGGATTTAACTGCGCCGTCAATATTCACTATCACTTCCCCTTTGCAGCTATAATTAGACTCCTTACTGAGATTGCATTGTAAAGAACTTCAGCCAAACCACAGCCTTCTGTGAGACTTTGGTGCTACTCTGGTGACGTGGGTGGGAAAAATATTGCATGGCCACAAGATGTTATTGACAGTGATATTTCTGTCAACACTGTCCATAGGAAATGTAATTAAATAATACTTTGTGATGACAGTGTTGATGGTTTAATTTTAGCAGCTAACACCAATAGGCCTCCATTGTGCTCCAGCGATTGTATTTTTTGATGCATTCTGCTACTTTATCTCTCTTTTGACCCACCAGAGCAGCACCCTCTCTGCATTGTGGACCTTCTGATTGCAGTACACAATGTGTGTTGAATTACATCCCCAAATAAAAGCTACTATATTATGTGATAAGGTAAATTGTTATAATTGCCTGACAACAACCATTGCATGATGTCATTATGATCCATCCCTAAGTTTAAAAAAAAAAAATTCAGTCTAACCACATCTGATAATAGCCCTAGAGACTTCACTTGGTGTGCTCAGTACACATCAGATAGCCTATCTTGTGGCCACAAGTTATACATTTTATTTCCAAGTATTATTAACAAAATAATGTTTTTCCCACCTAGTCACCAATGGGACCTCTGTAGTAAAGAGAGGAATTTCACAAAGTCCAATTAAAATACCTTATTTTAACCGTTTCACTGATATTCAGTGGCTAATCATCAGGATTTTTTAAAATCACAAAATACGTGCTTATGGTCTGAGTTACCTCTGAAAATATTCAAAAAGCAGTTTTTCTAATTAAACATACATTTACCAGCCACATTATTAGGTACATCCATTCAGCTGCTCATTAAAACAAATATCAAGCAATCTCATGACCGCAAGTAAATGCATTTAGGTATGTACACATGGTCAAGACAACCTGCTGAAGTTCAAACTGAGCATCAGAATGGAGAAGAAAGGTGATTTCAGTGACTTTGAATGTGGCATGGTTGTTGATGCCAGACAGGCTGGTCTGGGTGTGTTCGAAACTGCTGATCTGCTGGAATTTTCCTGCACAATCATCTCTGGGGTTTACAGAGAATGGTCCGAAAAAGAGAAAATATCCAGTGAGCGGCAGTTCTCTGGGGGAAAAGGTGTTGATGTCAGACGTCAGAGGGTAATGAACAGACTGCTTTGAGCTGATAGGAAGGCAACAGTAACTCAAATAACCACTTGTTACAACCAAGGTATGCAGAAGAGCATCTCTGAATGCACATGTCAAACCTTGAAGCAGATGTGCTACAGCAGCAGAAGACCACACCGGCTGCCACTCCTGTTAGCCAAGAGCAGGAAACTGAGATGACAATTCGCAAGGGCTCACCAGCCTACCTGAATATTGTTGCTGACCATGTCACAAAGTTCATATCATCTCAAACTGATTTCTTGAACATGTCAGTGAGTTCACTGTACTCATATGGCCTCCACAGTCACCAGATTTCAATTCAATAGAGCACCTTTGGGATGTGGTGGAACGGGAGATTCGAATCATGGATGTGCAGCTAACAAAATCTGCAGCAACTGTGATGCTGTCATGTCAATATGGACCAAAATAACTGAAAAAATGTTTCCAGCACCTTGCTGAATCTATGCCATGAAGAATTAAATCTATTCTGAAGGCAAAAGGGTGTCCAACCCGGTACTAGGAAGGTATAACTAATAACATGTCTGGTGAGTGTATATATGATGTTAGACATCCCTAAATGGTTTCCTTCAAGGAATCTAATATGAAATACTATATTTCAAAGTGTCAATCTTAAGAATACCATTTAAATAAATGTCTCTTGTCTCAATGTTTTGTTGCTGAATGAGTTAACAAAACAGTAATTGCATCTGTGGCCCACTAATGAAAGTACTGCAATATTCATGTATTTGAGTATTATGAACAGCATGTCTGTAGTGTCTTTCCAGCAGGGGGAAATAAGCTGTATTAAGTTACTGCTAATGTAAACCAAACATTTCCTACTGCTGCAGCTTCACATTAAAAGCATTTCGCTGTTGAAACATGAGTTGACCTTTTTTATTAAGTAATCTGCCACTGACTGCAAAACAAGACAACAGTCATTTTCTGCGATTTTTGACAGCAGATCAGTTTGAAATATTGCACGGAGTAATGGAACAAGAGGGAAAAACCACAGTGAGCTGTTAGATGAAGACCTGCAGGCGACGTCTCGGTGAGGTAACCAACTTTCACTGTGCTTTGCTGTTCGCAGGCTCATGCCGTGTGCAGCATAAAATCAGATCACAGTTGTTCACTGAATGATGGAAAAATGGCTATAATTTGTGGACTAGCTTGTTTTGCTGCCCCCAGAATTGTTTGACCTGCTTATTAAAGTGCTGTTGCTTTTACTACCAGTAGCTTAACTACAGGGTGTGCCAAATCAACCAGGACTGAACTGGTGTTAAAAGTGTAAAAAGTTTAATACTATAGAATTCTTTGGGCAGCAAACACAAAATTGAAACCAGTATATATATTTACAGTGAGATCAAACAAACAGGTGTTGAAAGCATGCAAATGTTAGCAATTTGAACTCAAATCAGGAATGGTACACTGATAATAAAAACTATACAGAAATGCAATCATAGAATCTAAGTACACTATATGGACAAACGTACTGGGTCACCTACACATTACACCTACAGGAGCTGCTCTGCCATGGAAACCCATGTCATGAAGCTCCCAGTGCACAGTTTTTGTGCTGATGTTAATGCCAGAGGAGGCTTGGAGCACAGCACTCGGCGACCCCGCTCTGCAACTTTACGTGATCAGTCATTTTGTGGCTTCCACTTTGAAATAACACCACTTACAGTTGATGATGGAATATCTAGGATGGAAGAAATTTTCATGAACCGACTTGCTGCAACAGTGGCATCCTATTACAATACTGTGCTCGAATTCAGTGAGCTCTTTAGAATGAACCATTCTTTCACAAATGTTTGTAAAGGCAGACTGCATGGCTCGGTGCTTGATTTTATACATCTGTGGCAATGGGACTGAAAACACTTGAATTCAAAGATTAAGAGGTGTGGCCCAATGCTTTTGTCCATATAGTATGGACACTGAATGGCTTAAATATTTACCTTAAAAACTGTAAATAATAAATATGACAAAAATAATTAATTTGTACCTTGGTTTGAGGTTAGGGTAAGGCTAGGTTTAATTTAGGGTGGTAGTTATGGTATGAGTCACTGTCATAGGCTAATATTTGCTTTTGCATGTTGGGATTACCTGCTTCTCTGGCAACCACTGTGTTATTTCCTGGTATCTAAAATTACACATGTACACATACAGTACATAAATGGGCACATGCTCAAAAAGTGTTCTCACATATTCAATGATATATACACTTCACCTCATCTTCAGTCAAGGCATTTTTTTGCCCATGGGTATACCAAAGAACCAGGTGTTATCATGCTCCTCTGAGTCCTGCTTTCCTCCCAAGAGCAATTAATGACACACTGGAGTCAGAAATTCTGGCCCCAAAATGGTTGCCTATCTAGAACCGAGGTGTTACAATACCCTGACAACCAGGGCAAGCCCTCGGAGTATCATCAGTGTGCGCCAACAAAGCCAGGGGTCAGAGTTCATCCCACCTCATGACCTCTCTGTGGAATTGATCTGTTGTGGGGGAAATAGGATTTTGGTGCTGCATGATTCAGACAGCAGTCAGTGAATGAAGTCATTTTCTATCTTCAGTGACTGACTACATGAATCATGACATCAGACTCAACAGTACAGTTTTATAGTCAAGAAGAAAATTCAATAGAATTAGGCAAATTTTATGTCACATTTCTGAGTGTGAAATCATGTGTATGGGTGCCAGAGCTGGAATTATATGTGCACAGTGCAATCGAGTGTATAGGTGATGTTGTCAAGAAGCTGGTGTTTGTAAAGAGGCTTGTGTGTTTTCAGGCCAGCCAGTCAGTCAAGGAGGGGAGCTGTCAGCATAGCTGATCTGTGCAGCCGGCACTCGGCACAAGCAGAGACGCCTACCCATGTCAAATGTCACAGCGCTAATCTCTTTCCAATGCAGGCCAGGTATAACTGCAGGGGCAAGAGACAGACACACCTCAATACTCCACAGAATAAGAATCCCTTGAGATCCTGCAATTCGCAAATCTACACGCTTTATGCTAATGAAAATAGCACCTTGTTATGATTATGTTAGCATATCTGTAACCCACTAATTTTCCAATTCTTATAAAGAAACAGGGATTATATGCATGGTGATATCATGCACTGGGGCACTGTTTAAACTTAGCTGAACTCTTATTTTTTTTTATTGCCAGTCATGAGTGGAATGTGATGCTTTGCATACTTAAATTATGTGTTTAAATGTGTGTGGACCTAGTTTTTATCAAGCTCATAATTTCTTACAGTATGATCCCTATGTATTAAACTAAACAAAGGTTGTAAGACATGTTTAGGCCATACATCTGCTGCAAGGCTACTTTCCAGATAATTTTAATAGCTTAATGCGTTATTGAATGCATTTGTGGCTTTGTTTGTTTTTGCTCAAGGGGAGATAATACGCCGCCTCTCATCCCAGTGTCAACAAACTTCCACTGTAAGACTGTTCACTCCACACATGACCCAATAAAATACATTTTTTCCTCAGGAAATTAATGAATCCTCTGTATCCAAATTACCACTATTTTTGTATGGATTTTTTTTTTTCGTATATATGTATTTGCATAGTAAACGCATTACATTTATTGCCCCCCTTATTTATGCTATAATAAACATATAGCTTTACGTGTAAGCTAGATTTGAATCTTTGCATATAAAAAATAAATTTCAAACAATCATCATCTTACATAGTTACAGCTTATGCCAAGAAGACAGTGTCATTTTCATAAGACAGTAAATGCACATTTGAAATTACTGAGTAATTTTGTTCTTGGCACATCCCTTCCAATCTCTAACAAATTGGTGCTAATCAAGTTAAAGAGGATCCCCCTGTCCTTCTTGTCCCTCTAAACTTTCTGAGCATTCAGTCATGCGCCTGCCATTTCCTCATTCCTTTGTGCTCTTCCTCCTAAATTACTGAGAGGTGATATACAGCCTGGGTGTCCCAAGGCTAAAGGAGATTTAGAACTTTGTCCCATATGAAGGAGAGGTGAGAAAAGACATTACTATGCAGAATAGGTAATATTGAAAACGCCAGAGCACTTTATGGTGCCCCATGCAGATTATCAATCTATTTGTCTAACTTGGCTACTTCATTTCCCTTTTCATTTATTTGCCTTGCTGCAACCGTTTACAGTGCTGAAACTGAAAATTGAAGCCATCGCAAGCAAGGGAGCAATATTCCTAGGGAAAATAGCCATCTTCTGCTGTATGATTGCAAAGGTTCGTTTGGGGACGGCAATAGGGGATGAAGTGACCTCTTTTGTTGAGCTCAGAGGAATTTTTTGAGAGAAATAGCATTTCCACATATGGTCATCTACACCTTGTTTATAGTTTCTTCTCTAAGCCCTTAAGCTTTGTCACTGAGAATTTATAGGAGCATCTTGTCTTATTAAAGAGCAACACTTCAGTTTTGCACCGTAATAAATTTAGCACCATGGATAGAAGCATGCTTTTGTTGCCATCGCCCTACATTAGTTTCAGCACCATGGACAGGGGCTTATCTCAGTCAGCATTCCTGTTTAAAAGCCTTTTGTTGTTGCTGTTAAACAATTGCAATCTACGAGGCTGTAAATATTAATAGCCCAAGTCTTGATTTATTTTGTTAATGAGCACTGAAAACTTAATTATAATTTCATTGTATCAAACAAATTTGAGAGGGCATATAGAGTAACAGTGAATAAATATGGAAATTGTTTGACAGACCCGGTGTTTTTGAGTATTGCACGCAAAGGATTTGCAAGAGCGACACGGTCGTATTTGAGTATACCCAAACGGACTGAAATAAGTACCAGACACAATGTAACACATCTTTCTCATTAACTGTGTGTCATCACTCCGATGGCCTCAGCCACTCAGCCTCTCCACTACCTCATAGGTAGGTGGTGTGACGACGCCAACCGCGAGAGAACCGTTGTGGCACCATACCTTGCATAATCATCACGACAGTACCCACTGAACATAATTACAATGATTTGTGCCCTCCCATTTCACCCTTGTATTAAAAAATATTGCTGCAGGTAACTCAGGCGTGAGCGCAGACAGGACTGCTGTGGTGAATGGAGTGTGGCCCCGAGGGAAAGCTTGGAGAGGAGAGCACAGTGTCATGCCAAAGAAAGCCAACTCCCCCTCCTCCTCCACCACCACCCCCCGCAACTGCTGGGGCTCGGTCATGCCGTGAGAACGGGATGACATTACCGGGCCATTTACCTGGCGGAAGAGCGGAAAGAGGTGAGAGGGGCACTCTGTCGCCGTGAGAGTGAGTCTTTTGTTATTCAATGGGTAGCTAATTTCTAGGCGTGGTGTCGGGTGGGGTGCCTCATATCCAAAAATGGAAAACAAGAGCATATTACGAATTTAAGAGTCATATTGGTGCCCTACTTTGGCACCTTGGCATACATATGGCCATACACATGGCAGTCCCCCAAGGGCCCACTGTGAGGTAATGAGTCTGAATCATACTGTTTAAAAGGACTGTCCAGCAGACACAACTGCCAAGAACCAGATATCTTAATTCCACTGTGAGCTATTCATCGTTAACATTCTGCTTTGCTGACCTGTAAAATGCCTTTCATCAGATTGGATTCAAACAGGATTATCAGCATTCTTATCATTTATACACTAACAAGACCCCGGGTGTTGCTGTTCTCCTTTGGGAATAGAGATAAACAACATGAACTTACTCCCAAAGGAATAAACCAGAAATGGCAATTATCTCAACTGAGAGGTCGTTGTCCAAGCTAATAGGACGTATGTAAATGGATGTAAAAATCTGATCTTATATTCTGTTGAGGTTTCTGCTGTTGTTACAGTGAATGTTCAAATCCAGTGCCATTGCACCTTTTTTCATGTCACTCTATAGACATGAGAATCCTGTTTGTGACTGTTTGCTGACATATAATAGAGGTTACTCTGTTTAGTCCATTTCTATCACAGACATAACCATGCTTTTCATTTGTTCATGTCTCCACTAGGAGAGGTGTAAACACCTAACTCGCTCAAACTATGAATTTTATAATGAAGGATTGCTTAAATAATCAGAATGACCACTCCAGTTTTATTTAAATTCTGTTTTGCTGATGCCTTCAGGCCCGTAAACTATAATTATTTGATGGAGAAGCTGGGTGAATGAGTTCATCAAATGATCAAGAAATGATCAAAAAAGAGCTAGCTTTTTGTGTGGTTTTGCACTCATTTGTGGTGTAAATGGAAACAAAATGCACTCGTATTCTTTATCTTTATTCGATGCCCCCCCCCCTTTTTTTTTAAATCGTCTTCATTACCTGAAATAACCCGAATGGCTTTTTTTTTTTTTTTTTTTTTTCTCTTC
>VUQI01002461.1:0-11963 GCA_015106735.1 Paratilapia polleni | reverse complement strand
AAAAGGGGTGGGGGGGGAGGGGGGGGGGGGGGGGGGGGGTATCTTTTATTAATAGCCCAGCTGTAGTAGAGACTCCCTGTTGGACGGTTAATCACCAGTGGCCCCAGAACTATAGGCATGGCTCGCCAGCTGATTCTAAGAACTGTCTCCTAACTGCGATATACGGTCCTGCTTCCCAGGCTGAGCCCCCGCTTTCATTAGAGAGCCCCCGCTGTGCTCATATTTTAACTAGCTCGAGGCACCAGCTACTCCTTGGCTTACCAGCTCACTGGCTCACTGCGAGCTGTTTGAAGGCCTTGTTTCCTCCACACCCTGAGGTTGCCGTAGAAGATTCCCAAATTAGCAGTAAAATACAGTACGTCCCACAAATAACAGGCAGATTGACTGACTGTGTATGCTGTCGTCAGACTGGGTTTATTGAGGACTGCACAGTATACCATGAATCAGGTAGAGTAAGCTATCGCAGCAAGAGTGTGGGACAAGAATAAATACGGTTAGCAAATATGAAAATATACCTACAAAGAACCTGTTTTGGAAAGAAATAACCATTACCGATCTGTAAAAATGAAAGCCATTTAAATCCATCTCAACTAATTTGATGGTAGTTTTATGTCTGAGCCCATTTAAACTGTGTTTCATGCTGTTACGCTTTTCCGTCAGTTTCCGGTTCATAGTGTGGCGTTTCCCTTTCCCTTCAGCTTCTTCAGGCTGTTTGCATTTTTCAGAGTCCTACTACAGAATAGAGAGTGTCA
The DNA here is from genome assembly GCA_015106735.1 of Paratilapia polleni. NCBI lineage: Eukaryota > Metazoa > Chordata > Actinopteri > Cichliformes > Cichlidae > Paratilapia > Paratilapia polleni. The sequence goes on along the minus strand of VUQI01002461.1, from coordinate 11,211 downwards.
AGCTGAGGACATGATGACCCTTTAAGGTGCGAAATGCTCCAGTGGAGTGAAGTCTATAGAACTGTCCAGCAGAAAAGTCCTCTTCCATCTTTTCTGCTTTTCATTAACTCTGCTTGATTCCATTCATTCTTTCCCTTCCCTCTCTCTCCTTTTGTCTTCACTTTGTGGACTGACACCTTGTCTGTTCAGTGACAGTGCATCTTGTTCTGTAATGGCTGTGGTAGTACAAAGCCCCAGCTTGAACCAGAGATTGTAGATGATCGACTGCCACTTACTTTACAATTTTGTTCTACCTCTACTTTCTCAAATGGCACATAGTTGGTAACTGTTATTGTTAACATGGTAATGCCTTGTCTTGGGATACTTTTGTGTTCATTTAACTTTACTCACAGAGACATGGCATTTTAACAAAGACATAAGCACGGTTTTCACATAGATAATACACTGCTTTTTCTGCTATGGCAGGAAATAAAAGACCCTCATCCTTTTCTGCTGTACATCAACAAGCATAAAGAACAGTCTTTGCTATGGTAATGCTACTGCTGAAGAAAGCTACCCCTCTTATTGCTATTGTCAGCTGTGCCTGTGATACTATTGCCATAACCCTCCCCATAATGACCCCATGTATCACTAGTAATCTAGTCTTTAGGATTGTGTCCCCTTGGAATGAAGGAGTGGAGGGAGCGGGGAGGAGGGAAGCTTGGGACGGAGGTCGGCAGAGCTTGGTAGCGGGCGCAGGGACACCAGTGCAGGCCTACATTCTCCCAATGATTTTATTTCTCTCCCCTCTGCGACTCAGCCATGCTAATAGAGGCCATTTATAATGGTCACCGGCTGCTGCTTGCTGCTGCTACCAAGCACAACGGGACAGCAAGCACAAAGAGCCAACCCTTTCTCTTTTCTCTGGCAATGCTGCATGGGAGGTGGAGATCCATTCAAGAAGAGCAGGTGTAGATATGATTGCTAGCACTACTCATCAGCCTGATTTCGTGTAATAATCACTGGGGCAATTGAGCTGTGATGATATGGGGAACACATTTAATAACTGAAGGTGTTATCTACTGTTTACTGTTGTCACATCGGCAAGCAGTATTGTGTTCCTTGCCAGACCTTTATTGTCTACATCTTCCTTTCCTCTTAGCAAATGCAACTGTCACCATGTTTGTTTTAGGGCTGTTGTTTCATTTGGTGGTCATTTAATGTGAGTAATATATTTGTCCTTGGTCAAACTAAATACATTAGCAGCAGCTCTCGCCATAGGCTCAGACAGTTAAAGTAGTTACAAAGCCAGAGAGTTGCTCAAAGTCAAAACAGGTGTGAAAAACTCATTTAGAGTTGGGCCAAATTGTCTGTTTTGACCTGGGAAGTGATGTAAACGAAGCACCACAGGTCTTTAGTTGAGATTACATCCTTTCAAAAGGTCTTCTTAACTTACAGAAGACACTAGTAACCCAATGAAAAAAGATGGATTGGCTGTTAAACCATTTTATAAGTCTATCAATACTGCAGAAAATTGTTATTTATGATGGAATATGATTAAAATCAAATAAGCAGAGCTATAGTGTAATGACCAACTGTAATCTTGTTTAACTTTACCCATACTGCAGATGCCTTATGCTGCAGATGGGGACTATAATCTGTGCAGGTCATAAAGGGAGTTATGGTTCTCTCGAATTCCCTCACTTTTGAAATTATAGTCCTTTCACCTGAATCTGTCAGGCAAGCAGATTCAGAACTGAACAGCTCATTTGGGTTATCATCTTTGGTGAGGCCAGAAAGTCATGATGCCAGTAACATGAAAGGCACTTTTTTGTTTGTTTGTTTGTTTTTTCAGGAAATTACATGTTACAGGTTGCTGTATGCAAAAATCTGCGATAAAACCAAATCTGGCTTTGAACAAAAAAAGAAAGGAGTACGGGTGTGTGTTTTCGTCCTGCAGGTCTGCGTTAATGCAGCATGCGTTCCGGCCGAAAAATTTCACTCCGGTTGCATCATCCTCTCTGTGGGATCCTTCTCTCTCCTCCTCTTGCATTCGGTTTTGGATGACTCTGTGAGTGAGTGTGTGTGTGTTTATGTGCTCCTTGTCTCCCTGGCCCATGTTCCACTCAGCTCAGCTCAGAATGCACGCTCAGGCCTCACATTGTGCTGCGATTCTATGAAGACCCATCGATTTTGAGTATTTCGTCAGGGAGAAAGGCAACATGTGTCATAGAGGAAGACACTTCATACCAAACTAAACTCAACAACCAGCGCCATAACGCACCCGCTTCCCCTGTCCTGGCGGAGCTCAGAACTGCCAAGCAACAAGAAGGACTTCAGAGGCGGAGCCAGAGCGAGGAGTAAAGTGAGCCTAATTTGTCAGGAGAACCATCGTCAAACCAGTGATGCCTGTGTTGTCCATTATTATTGGAGGGGACTGTCAGACGGGGGCTGGCTTATGACCGAGCGGAGAGCCAGTTAGTCACACTGAGAGATGGTCTGACCAAGCCAAAGGAGGGAGTGCTTGTGCAAGGATTAACATGCTAACAGCAGGTTTGGAGTTATGTGGCCTGTCAGTGAGGTGGAGCCCTCTGGCTCCCCTGACCTCGGCAGTCCTCTCATTAAAACCACTGACCTTTACATACACAGAGAGAGATTATGTAAAAGGGAAGGCTGTATACCTGCCTGTTCATCTCATTCCACTTTCTAAAGATTCATTCAAACTAACTGACATGCATTCCAGCATTCAAACTGCAGCAAACTTTCTTTTTTTTTTTGATTAATCATAATGAAAAAAATACAACAACTGCATTGTGATTTAGTTCAAACCTGTTCCACATGGCAAAGTCATTGCACACAGAGGACAGCGGTGCTAACAGATAGAATATTTACAGCACTTTTTAAGGTGAAATCTCTGAAAAACGTGTATGTACATTGTAAAAGCTTTCTTGTTTTTTGATGGAGTTAAACAGCCCAGAGCTAGGTTCAAATAAAGCCTGTCTTAAATGTTTTATCAACATTTGGCTTTTTTGTTTTCCATAAAAAGAGGCTGAGATACTTGCACCAGAATCCCTTTTTTCTGTCTTTGTTTCCTAATCTTGCTTTCCTATTGCTGTGTTCATTGCCCTGGTGTACCATTTTTTCAGAGGATGAAAAAAAAATATCCTTTTTTGACAAGTGCTCCTTGGAGAGGTAAATATTTTCTGTTTTCAAGGCTCTTGCATCAGCTAAGTATTATTGTGCTTTGTGGTAAATTTTTAAAACGTTGACGCTTTGGGCCTCTTCAATCTTTTAGCTACCCTTAATACTACTTCCACGCCCCCTGCTTCAAATACCGGTGGCCGATTCTGGAGATGGAGAATGCAATAATTTTGAAATGTTGGAAAGTCTTACATGTTTTTAAGTTTTACTTTTGTTTTGCTGCTGATTGCGTTCAAGTCTGTAGTACTAATAATAGAGCTTCCTGTGGGGAAGAGCCTTTCTTTTTAGCTTGATAAGGTTTCTTTCAAAGTTTTTAAAAACCAAATGTATTTCAGAATGTTATTGGAACATGAATATAATGTGATGATAAATACAAATACAGTCATGGAGTTTCATGCATGCTAATTTGAAAACATATGATGTGTGTCTATCTTTTATTAACTTTATAGATTTTACATTTTGTTCCATTTCCAGAAAACTTATCTGTGCCATGCAGTTACATAGGCACTGGGCTCTATATGTAGTTGTTCAGTGTAAAAGGTTTAACAATAGTTCCTTTGTTCAACAGTCAATGGCTTATAAATCTCTTCTGTTTTTGAAGTTAGAGGCTGGTGTTTTGCCTTTTGGATTAGACCTCCTGGCTCCTTTTATCAAGCTTTGCACAGTCAGGAGGCATTATGGACAGGAATTTTATAATATACACATCTGTGTCTGTACAGCTATACATTTATAAGGCTGTATATATACATTTTCTCAATATATTTGTCATCTGCTCATCTCTTTGTGTGCATATGGTTTGAAATTGTGTGCGACATGTGCGTCAACATACTGGAAAATATTGTGCCACATGTGTTTACAGTCCTGGGAGTTCAATCATAGTCAGAGTAACACTCAACAGTGATTTTTTTAATGCTTACTAATATATCTTAGGTCCAAAGCTCATTCAAAATCTCAGTATGCTCATAAAAACGGGCCCAGCTGCAGCTCTCTACTGCAGAGGCTTTCCACAAGGAAATAGCAGCATGACACAGCAGCAATATGAAAAATAGAACCAAAGTTTGTCACAGCCAACTGTGGCAATGGCCCATTAATGCATACCCTGCAAGCATTAATTCTTGTTACATATCCGGCTCCAAAGGACTTTTATTCCTTTCAGACCCCACCAAATAAATTAACATTGTTTCTGTTTTGACCCTTTCTTATATGGTTCTCAAGGCTAAATTTTGTTTTAATATCACAAAAGCAAATCATTGCTATTACCTTGCAAACAGATGCAGTTTTTCCAAACTGTAATGCATGTACTTTCAATTACCGCTTTAGCCCCTACAAGATTGTTTCATGTACACTAAACAAATCATTCGGCTTTAGAGATTTATGCTTCGTAGGAAGTTGAATTGATGTTTATTCTCAACCAAATTGCTAAACATAACTTAAAATGGCGTATCTAGGTCTGTCTGCTAGGATATTCTAAAGCAGGGATTACATGAGCCGTGTACTACTATAACACACAGAAAACACCTCATAGGCTGTCGAGCATGTGTGACTTGCCAGGCCACACACATATTTAGCCTTCTCTGTATGCATGCATACAACCTCATATGCTGTGCCATGACTGCCACGTTTTGAGTGTCCCTGATTCAATTCACTTTCTTCCCATCTCCCTTCATGCCTATTTCATGCCCCCTCCAATTAAAAATGCACCACGTTGACTTGTAAAAGGAAGGTGGGAATGGAGGTTAGGGCTTTTCAAAGATCCCTCTCAATTATTCAAAGGCAAGTTTGATTCAGAAAATGGAGGATGATTAATAAGTTATGTGGAAGTTTTCGAGGGTTTGGGTAGCAAATGTAGAGCAAGATGTTCTGACAAAACTAGGAGAAGCATCAACCAAGAAGACATGTTTGTTGTAAATTAGGCTTGACAAGTTTTGACTTCCAGAGTCAGCCTCATACATTGAAACTACTTGTTCTCTTTGTATGATATAAGTGTGACGTCTTGAGTTAGCCACTTGCTTCAGATAAGGTATGTAATTGTTCAGTTTTCTATTTGGGAAAATGTGTAGTTCGCACAATCCTGAACGACATCAGCTTTGAATTTGTATTTCAAATTTGAATTTGTTTCTGAATACCCACTGGGTCCATATCGTTCCATTTTCATTCCTTCCAAACTGTGCATTTTGCCATCAGATATTACCATTCAAATGATATTGGCATCACATTGAGGGAAAGTACATCAAGGCTTTATTCTGTCCTGCTGGTTGGAGAGCAGATAGACCAAAACATATCGCTGCAGAGGGAGATGGTGCAAGAGTGCGTAAAACGACAAGGAGCTCGAGACAGAGAGAGAGCAGGAGAGTGGGAAGGAGAATTAGAGACATGTTGAAACAGGGATGATGTAAGAGAATGCGTGAAAAGAGGCAAGGGAGATCCATGGAGGAGAGCTTGGGTGGGGGCTGCACACAAAGACAGAAAAAGAATATCAAGAGGCAGAGCGATATAAAAGAAAGAGAGCAGCGACTGTAAAGAGAGGGTGCAGTCTAAAAATGGAGGCTTGGAGAGATTTTTCAATGACAGACACGGAGTGAGAAAAAGGAACGAAAAGGAAGACTGAAGAGGCTGGAAAGAAATGACCGAAAAGCAGGGATGGGAAACGACAGGCAGAGATAGAAGTAAAAAGAGTGAGGGAGTCCCAGAGACAGATGTCGCCCTCACTGGCCCCGGCAGATTGATAGCTCCTGGCCCAGTTCCATGCCAGGCTCTGACCCCTCTGTCCTCTGCTGTAATTTATAGGCTGCATTTTGCCAGATTTAAGCACTACTCTGTGGCCATCATGGCTTGAGAAGAGAGAATGACCTTCCTGGGATGGGAGCAGAATTAGACCCCTGCAGCTCCCAGCTGCCCCAGGGGTAAATAAGCAAGTGCTCTCCATATTAGCTTGATCTCTGACAACATGTTAATGGGACAGGTCTTGTATACTTGTCAGTGTGTGTATCTGTGTATTTTCCTCACATGTTTGTTTTTGAACTTTGATCTTGACAAGTATTTAAATTTGCTAATGTGAGGGTGCAGCTATATAGATTGTTTGTGGCAAAAATAGCTTTGTACTGCATTCTAGAAGTTTTCTATTGTCATCAGCATGCTGCAGCTGTATTGCATCAAAGTTGATGCAATATACTGTTCATCTTGTGCAGCAGTAAAGTCTGGACAAACCATTGTTTGTTTTTTGTTTTCTTTTTCTGAAATAAGTTCAAATACCCCAGGTAACTACATTAAAGATTTCTGAACTTAATGCTTTTCAAAATGCTGATGTTTCACTTTACTGTGGAACTGATTAGCTGTTGAAGCTCAAGAACCACCAAATCTTTTGTGATGAAAAACTAGTTGAAATCTGTATTTACTGTACAATATAAAAATTATGAGAGTTGCTATCTACTTGAAATTGGTTTAAGATGTGATTCACATATATGTGTGCTTGATTCAGTGACTTATTTGCCAGGGCTTTTGTTTTAAATTTTAAAAACAAATTAAAAAGCCTGGAAACATATTTTGCCTGCCATCCCCTGTCCTACATGGGCATGGACCCTTAAAACTGGATTTCAAATGTTAGGCATTTCTCTGTAACATTTCTTATCCATAAATAAATAAACAGAAAGATTTCATACCTTTATTTTAAGCTATATCCTCAGTTATTATCTATCAATAATTAACTTATAAACTTAGCTTTTGATTCAAATGTTGCTACATACACACTGAATCCTGGTCTGCATGAATTAGTGAGGAAAGAATAATAAGCACAAATCTCTCTACAAAATAAGTGCGTGTTCATGTAGTATGACGTTTACAGTAAAAAGGTAATGGGGGGGGAAAAATCTGCACCAGAAAAACCAGGTTTAAACTTTTATGGAATGATGAACATATGACAAAGGTGGTTAGGAGATATTTTAATGACTAGCTCTTGCCTTCATAGATTAGGCTTTAATTATGAGCAGATTTGGTACAAATTAAATGAGAAAGACACGGCAAAACTTTGTATTGTGGTTCTTGTAAAGTAAATATAGTGTGTGTGTATCTGGAGCGTGCCCCCTTGTAGACTAACTTGGCTGGCTAGCTGGTGGGCTCAGCTGGGTTTGTGCTTGGCCATTCAGAACGCTACCTCAATGCACAAATCAGCCCAGGGAATGATCTGGACAGAAAGCCTTCAGCAAATTATTACAGATTTGCAATTTAATGGCTTCGGAGGTCTCTCCCAGCCCCGCACAGGTTCCCAATGAGACAGAGCCTATTAGTTTGGGCCTTTAATCACAGAACAGGAGATGGAACCCTGGCCAAACCTATACATAGCCTGCTTCACTTGGTGTGGAATGATTTCATGGGGTTTATAGATAGAGACAGTGAAGTCTGTGTGTGTGAGCGTGTGAGCATTGGGTAGTTGATAAGCTTTGCTTTCCCTGGAGCAACAGAAGTGTGTGTATGTGTGTGTGTGTGTGTGTGTGTGTGTGTGTGTGTGTGTGTGTGTGTACGAGAGAGAGAGAAAAAAAAGTGGGTTCTTTCTTTATAGACCGTTCATCAATACTGTAAGGACGCAGTGGGCAGTAGCAATTAATTTGGAATTGGCTTTTCCTAAAGCTAACAAAAGTCCAAAAGCTAACAAAAACTTTACCAATATTTTAGAAAAAATGTCAAATTAGCGATAACAATTCATATATAATCATCAGTAATAAATGGTAAACTGTTAACTCAACTCAAGTAAGTATGGATTTCACGATTAACAAATAAGGTATTCACTAATCATTAATAATATGCTGTTTGTTTATGTTTATGTATGACACAAAGGTTCACAGTCATGTGAATTACTCCACAACAACAACTTATATGTACTTTAAGCAAGTGTTATAAACCTCATCTATGAACAGTGTCTGGATGGTTATTATAAAGTTGCAGCTGGTTTACAAACCAACTATTTGCCTATTAGTAAACATTATTCATTATAATTCCATTGCAAATAACAATTAAAAGTCAAATACAAGGTAAAAAATTCTGAAACTAAAAAACAGAGAAGAGAGTTGTGAAATTACTCATTGCCTCTTCAACTAGCAAATTTGCTATTCAAAACATCAATAGAAATGTAGTTTTGTTTTCAGGTGAGGCTCTCTTTGACACACTTCAACGTATTGAACTGTTTTAGACTTTGAAATCCATTTCCAAAATCCAGACTTTATTTTGGATTTATCAGATTTAGGTTTAAGAGGTTTAAGCTTCCATGTTTTGGTAAATTAGAGATTTACTTTACAAGACATTCATACAGAATAAAACAATGCATTCAGATAAAGGCATAACTTCAATAGTGATACTATTTGTTACAGATAAATGGCTTGCTTTTCAGAGGGTGCTTAAGACTTTTCCCATAGCTATAGTTGCCCTGATTAATGTGCCATCGATGCAAAATGTAAAAACTATCAGTCCAATCTGCCTTTCAATGTCCCAATTTGTCCAAGAGGAAGCCAAGCTTTCTAAATGAGCTGGATAAAAGTGACTGCCAAAGGGGATGAATATATATAATTATCTGTGGCTGGAGCGCCAACAAAGGGACTTTGAAAATCAACTTTGTGCGCCAAAGGCTTCATTAGTCTGACGACAACAAAATGTCCCCTTAACTTGCAGGCGGAAAGACACAGGTATCTGCAAAGCTATTAAAAGCAGGCAAGTCACACAGCCTTCTGTAGCCCAGCCGCTATCTGTTTGGGATTAGAAGCTATTTAATGCGCTAATGTTAATATGCTAATGTGTTAATGTTATGTTAGCGAATTATTAGGTGATTTAAGAAATGGCTGGCTGCTGTTTTGTTGGTCTTACGCATTGACACGTTAGAAAGGATGGATAACTGTGTTTACTTTGCATATGGAAATCCCTGAATGTCTTTCATCTGTCCTTCCTATAGCGACTAGTGGTCCATGTTAGCTTTGCAAACATCTTAATTGTGTTAAATGGAGGAAAAAGGGGGGAAGATTAAAAGCCATTAATGTGTGTTGTGTGAGGATATGCTATTCCCGGGACAGTGCTTTTGTTCACTTTGGCAAAGCAGAGCAGAGAGTTTCACCTTGAAACTCAATGCACACCAGAATCATTGTCACTGTGTCTACCTAAACCACTACTGTCTCTCATTCTCACTGTCAAACTTGCTTTGCTCGTCTTTGCATTTCTTTTTGTGATTGCCCCTCTCCATCCTTCTTACTCTCTTTGTACGTCTCTCCCATTTTCTCTCTGTCTCTCTCGTGCTTTTCCCTTTGTAGCCCTGTTTCTCTTCATTGCTCTCCCTCTCTCTGTCTGTCTGTCTAAGCGTCAGATAATCTCACTGGGGGAGACTTTAGAGGACTCTCCATCTGTGTATAAATAGCTCTGGATGAATTATTGAGGGACCTGGGGTTGCTAATAATCCCGCAGGACCCATCTGACAATGACACAGAAGATGGAGGGAAAACAATTACGCAGGCTTTCTCCTTCAGAAGAGTGAGAATGGGGGTGGGGGGGACTCCGCGGCCTCTGGGAGCCTCCTCACGGGGCCCAACATCTTGGCTAATAAACCCAATTAAGTCTCCGGAATCAATCGGAGCCCCGGGGGCGTCCTCTCTCTTCCTTCCCCGGACAGTGTGCAACAACAGGAAGTGTAATGATTCATGTTCCCCCTTCTGCATTTGGATCGTCCTCTCATCTCCATCTTGCAGGTTGGCAAGGCGGACGGGACAGGACAGGATGTCCGCTGAGGCAGGATAATAGGACAGGGAGAGGAAAGGAGAAGAGAGAGGCAGGTGGAGTGGAGAGGAGAGGAGCACAGAGGAATATTAATGGGAGTGTTTATCCTGTAAGTGTTTTACCAGGGGGATGAGACATGGGACCACTCCCATGACAGAATTAAGGCACTTTGTCACTTTGTCTTCGTAGTGATACATGATTCATCTGTAGATGGATTCTTGATTAATCAGCTTTGCCTGGTCCTTGTCCCACTGTTGACCCAGTATGTTATCTATCTATCTATCTGTCTGTCTATCTATATAACCGCTTCCACTTGTGGCCCCAAATTTTCAGTGTTGAGCCATGACTTTACCATTTAGAACAAGTATGAACCCCTAATTATTCAAGCTGTCCTGCACTTTTAAATATGTGCATTCTGAGCTGAGTGGAGAAAAAAACTTCGTGCATCACAGTCAGTCTTTTCCAACCTTACAGAGAAAAATCTACAATTTCACAAACAAATCCCTTGGTAAAGCATTAACTGCAGAGTTTTCATGAAAACTTTCACGGAAACAGCAGTCTTCATGACAGCCATGTTTGCTATGACAACCCAAGCACATACACACAAGTGTCACACACACATGATGTTATTCTGGGCTGGTATATTCTGTCTGTTAAAGCTGTGATGGACACAGGAAATCACTGAAAAGATCTACAAATCTTAAATTGCTGTGTAGCGTGGTTTTTGAAGGAGCATTTTAGCGTACCACGATAGTCTAAACACAGCTTCAGAGGTTTCTCCACAGAGCAAAGTATAATATTCCCACATAAAACATTGAACCGCTGTAATATGGGCTCAGCAATATCCATTTGTTATCTGTCCTGCATTGTATTATTAGCCGACGTCAATAAATTTCCCACAGTGACCGACCTGGTATGTGCCGGTTCAGACTTTAAGTTCTTCATCGGAGTCACTGCGCTTTTAATAATTTATATCATGAAAAGCTAAATTTAGTTCTCCCAAACATTTCCTGACAAAATGGCAGCAGCAGGACGAGAGTGAGGTGATTCGTCTGCCTGGATTTTTGGGACATTTGATTTGCTTTCAGGGGAGCTTTTAACAAGACTGTACAAGTGGATGCTCAAGCATTTATGTTTCATGTGACGCACTCAGGGTGACTGCTGTTTAAGAAGGTATTTTATTTTGTGGTATGAGAGCACAAGCATCACATGTACAACCTTTCTATGTATGCCTAGCAATATATGATTGTGTGAATACGTGTATGTTTTCTGTTCTGACTCTCA
>VUQI01002460.1:4926-19510 GCA_015106735.1 Paratilapia polleni | reverse complement strand
TGAGAAAAACCTCCTGGCTCTAGGAACCAGATTTTCTTTTTATAGGCATCGTGAGAAGGATCTTATTCCATTCTTTGAAATGGATGATGACTTTGTCTATTGTGTTGATGTTGAAGGTCTTTTGGGTGCAGTGGGTTGTGAGTACAATGCAGATGAGTGGAGGCAGTTCATTGACAGCTCAAAAACCAGGCTAAAATGTGTCCTACTGCATGATGACAATTACTTTGCATCTGTGCCAATTGGTCATTCTGTCCAGTTAAAAGAAACCTATGAAAATATGCAAATTGTGTTGGAGAAGCTGAAATACAATGAGCACAAATGGACCATATGTGAAAAAAATGGATTCACATTTTGTGACAAAACTGTGATTGAATATTTTTATTGTTATTTTTGAACCCAGCATCATTGAATTAAGTAATATCAACAATTTTCTGGAAAACAGCAGAAATTGTATTTTCTGATGCAGGGTGGTGTTATATGTTACGTAGTGTCTTTACCTTACAGTATAAAGCACCTTGAGGTGACTGTTGTGAATTGGTGCTAGATAAAAGTGAATAGAACTGATCTGATCATTATACATATGGATTCTGATCCTTTGTGTAATTCTACATTTTTTGGAATTTGTACAACTGTCCAGCTTTACACCAGTTTTCCTTGTTTCACACTAAAAATATCCCATTAAAGTCATGTTTATGATGTCCACACAGCACATCATTCCTTCTACCTTGATCCCTTCTATCCTGAAGCCCAGGGTGTGGGTGGAGCTCATGGTCTCCCTCCACTGCATGTAGCGAGGCTTGGTGACGCCCCGCTCGGAATGCTCCTTGGGAGTGGGCCCTTCATTGTCTACCTCCACCATTTTGTTATACAGGTCTTCTCTTGGCTTGGGCCGTTCCCTCGCTCTCACAAGCTCCTCCTCCAGGTAGGTCCTTTAACAACAGGGGAGAACATAACTTTCAGATACAGAATCTAGGCTACTGGCACTTTTAAAGTTTAAAGACACATTAACGTCTGTGTACTTTCAGGGTTTGTCTTGTATTAATCACTTATCTTAAGTTAGTAAGATGTAACATAGTTAGTCAACATCCGCCTACTCCTTTTTCATGCTCAACTTCACTGAGTAATTTTTCTTTAGCTGTGCTAAAAGCCAAGGAGATCTACTCCCTTCTAACAATATTGGAAAAGTGCATGGAAGGAAAAAAAGAAAACGTGCATACTGAAAAACTCTTTATTTCTGTTTATGAACATTAGAGTAGCACACTCACAGTTGGCATATTCATTCGAGACAGTTATGTGCAAACAGATGCTAATTTCATTTTCAGTTTGTGAGCTACACTTCCTCTGTGCTGAAGAGGGAAGCTAAGAGGAGACTCCAGTGTGCAGTTTAACTATGAGAAAGAGTGAGTGTGTGTTTGTGCAACTTAGCGGTTTTGCAACTGTGTGGTTGAGAATGTTTTTGACAAAGGGGAGTCTCCAGGGACACCCTGAGTGTGTGAAACTGTGTGTGCATATGATTAGTCTCAGAAATAAAGACATGCAAACACTGAAGAGATAATGAAACACTATGTTCATGTGTGTTGATGTGTGTTTAATGTGTGTATCTCTTTGTGTGTGTGTGTGTGTGTGTGTGTGTGTGTGTGTGTGTGTGTGTGTGTGTGTGTGTATGTGTGTGTGTGTGTGTATTTTCTTGCTGAACAGGAAACAAAGCCCTCAGATGGCTGAGTATCACTACCTGCATGCCTGTGCATGCACTAACATGTGCATGTATACATTCATGTGTGCATTCAAGCATATATGTATGTCAGTGTGCATTTACGTGCATGTGTGCGCGCGCGTGTGCGTGTTTGTGTACTCGTGCACATGATACACTAAGGCACCCCACCCGCTGTGGCAGGAAGCCAAGCATATAGCCTGCAGTTACAACAGGTGTTCCCTTGTAGAGCAAAACCATTTTAAGCAGTATGTACTGTCAGTCACCTGCACCTTTCTCATTAATCCATTTAAAAAAAAAAAACACAGACACAAAAATTAAATGTTAACATAAACATCAAATACACAAAGAAACAAGGGAATGATATGCAGTTGGCAGCATAGTATAGTAGCATTAAACCAGAAAGAATGCACATTTTTGATGCAGTTACATGTACGGTAAAATGTGAGCTCTGACATAAAAAAATATATGAAGAAAAAAATACAAATTTACAAGTAAATAAATGAAGACATTGTTTTCTTACCTTACTCCCATTTTGCAGTCCATAACATTAGGAAGATCAAAGTTTGCCAGCAGATCAGTCATATGAAGGAAGGACTCTCCGTCTTTTTCCACAACGCCATGGTATCCAGGCACAAACGCGAGCAGTGCGTCATTCTTCAGCTTCTCAAAACACTGCATCTCATTTTCTGAGAACTTTTTCAGAATGGTGCCCTCATCTGCTGCTTTAAAGTTGCCTGAGATAAGATAAAAATGGATTTCAGGTATGAACAACGCCCTGATTTTGCTGATATGATGTTTTATGTACCTGTATGTGACAGCCTCTGAGGTTGAAAAATTAAGCCAGGGAAGGGAAACAGGGAAGGGCCAAAGAACTGCAGTTCTTTGAGTGGCCACTTGGGGCTGGCTTCAAAAGCGAGTCAATCCCCGCTGACTCCCATGTTAAAAACCCCAAATGCAATCATAAAAATAACATGTTTAAAGTCTGGTTCAAAAAGCTACTTTGCCCCTTCTTGACAACAATGTGGTGGATTATCTCTTTTTTTTTTAAATTACTCACACACTGAAATTTTATTAAGGGTTAATAAAAGCCCTAATAAAGGCTTTTATTAACCCTGTCTGCATCCCAGCTGCCTTTGACAGAATCCACTTGTCAGTCAAATATGCCAGACCACTAACTTTAAGCCTTATTATGCACAGATTGAAAGTTTTATTGAAACTTAGGGGTGTGGCATCTTTGACTGACAGGTGGAATCCGCCACAGGCAGCTGTGACACTAGAGTCGCCTCCTTTCACCTCCCTAATTTAGTCATAGAACTGGGTGCCTGTTTGTGGTGTTGATGGCTTCTTCAGCAGTTTAATGGGATTATCTGACAAATTACTTTAGGTGTAGCCTGTCCAAAACGTTTGTGTTCCAGTTTTGGTGTGTAAAAGTCTAGTTTTTTTATTAGCATGTTAGTTACTTAGCACTAATTAGCAGGGATCTGTGTCTGTGCAATGCACCCACACAGTCTCTGGATGCACACTGCTCACCAGGATTGCTAGCGTTAACATATATCTTAACACACCACCCTCTTGTCTAAATATGGTCACTTCAGGTTCCAAAACAATAACCTGGCAGCAGCCAAAATGCTAACACTTAAGCTTCAAAATGTGGTTTTATAAACTAAGGGGTAATGTCATGGTGGCTACGTCCATCTTTTATATACAGTCTATGGCTGCAGTGCAACAATGCTAAAGGAAATTAACAGGTCAAACCTTAATCATCCGCAAGTTGAAGTACCTTTCTTGCTTAATTGTTATTAGTTGCTGTCAGTTTTCAAACACTTTGCAATTCAGGGCTGGTAGTTTAATGACTGATATGGTTAATGTCTAGCAAAGTTCAGGGCTGCAGTAGATGCGGGAAAATGACTTCAGTGTTTACTTCCACTACGCTGCTAGACAAGTATTGTATAATTTGTGTGAGTGACGTGTATGTGACATAATGTGAACAGGTCACACCTTTATGCCCAGCTAACTGAACCCAGTTTAGTCTTTTCCTCTGCGTAGCACTGAACGGCCAGTGGACAATCGTCTTTAGCTTCCACCACGGTTTGCTCTGCTGAAGACATGGAAGAGAACAAACAGGAAAGAAAAAAATAAATTCATTTAAAATTTTAAAGTAGTTCAAAACCTACTAAAGTTAAGCATTATTTTAAGCACTTGTGCCATCTGTGTGCCATTTATTGGTCTGATAGCAGGAAGTATTAGTGTTAACAGGTCTTCTTCCACTCCATATTCTCTGAGTAGATCAGTAGATCATGTGATCATGTAGGAAACTCTGCCCAGTAAGGCTGATGCCAGGATTTTGGTTTTCCACTAGTGAAACCTCCGATCTAGGACAGTTAAATGCCATTTCAGTGGAAACTCATATCTGCATTCAACATCTCTATTCAGCATCTCCAACGTGGCGTGGTGATTTCCTCACAACTTTGATTCACAAAGAGAAAGTCTAAGTCTTCCAAACCCTCCTGCTTAAAACCAGGAGCTTGTTTGCAGCTTAATCAATTTCCTGATTATACTGGAAAAATCTGGATTGTATATTTAAGTAGGGTTTAGAAGTTGAAGTTGTCATCTTTAGTTAACTCATTATAATTTAGGAGAAATTCTGAACACACAAAAAGAATCCATGCTCACACCTTGCTTGTTTTTGGTCTCTCAGCTCCCACTCACTTAGTAGCAATGTTATGTTTTTGATGTCAAATGACAATCTGCGATAAATCTAATAAGTCTGAAACTAAAAACTCAACAAATAAAATGATCTGACTGAGGACTTATTTATCTTTTCTTGGCAGATCTGTTTTTTATTCATTGATTACTCTTCCTATCATCCTCACTTTCTTCTCCTTTCTCTTTCTCTGTCTCACACCACGCACAAACGCATGCACACACACACACACATATACACCCCACTCAGAACAAACACGTCAACAGCTTGCAATTTTACAGAAACACATTAGTGCTTCACACTTACGGGGAACTGCCTGTTTTCTTTCCTCACAGAAAACATTCCAAATCTTAAATAACACACCTATATTGTTGTATATATTTAAATTTCTATATGATCGTCTCAAAAATAATTAAGAGTACAATTAGACCGAATCAATGAATTCCCACTTTCTGGACAGAAAAACCTGTGTGTCCTTAGATCCTACTTTTTGGCCTTGAAGCGGTGATTTCATGATGTGTGTTCTGAATGAAACAGGAAATGAAACAGGGACTCTTGTTTCAGTGAAACTCTCAGCTCATGCTTGAGTGTCTCACGGCTTACTGTCCTCACTAATAGCAGAAGTCTTCAGCAGCCAGCCAGGGCTCTCTTAAATGTCAGGTGATACGCTTCAGTTAATTTTACTCTTACTTGTTTGCTGATAAGATTGCACCGTGAAGACTTCCACACGCAAACACATTTAATTGCTGATGGCGTTCCGTTTTATCAGAATTTCAGTTAATTTAGGCAGATATTATGGTGATTTACTCACATTTTCACCACTTTAATGACTGACAGTGAGAAAAACTTGAGTAGATAATGACTGAAATTCAGTGGATTCTCAGTATATAGTAATAATTTGTTGTTATCCCTAAACAAGATGGACCAGAATTGATCTGAACTTTAACATAAACATAATGACCCCACAGCTCTTAGGCCAATATTTAGATTTTAAACACAGTCTGACATTGAAACTTTATGTTGTTCACCCTGCACTCCACTGGCCTTGATGACAGAAGAGTTTGTACTGATAACACTGGAAATAATACTGATTTCACTCTCATGTTAGAACTTGAAATGCCAGGTCTAGTTACTGTATATTTGTGTTTGAGAAAGAATAACGGATCAAAACATGCCTCAATACAGGTCGAGGAAGAAGTAAACCACTCAGGGTTTTACTTGAAAATAGCACCAATATAACAATGCTGCAAAAATGCTTTTACAAGTAAAGATCTGGCATTCAAATCTCTACTTAATTCATATCAGCAAAATCTACTAAATACTTATTCTGTGGTAAACTGACATCCGTGAGCTATAACTATTGTTATGCATGACATTATCAGATTGTTGACACTAGTGCATGCTTGCATAACTCTTGTAGGTTCTCCTACTACTTTGATTTTACCTCACAGAGGTTGACTTCCACTGACACAGGGGCACTAAATTAGGTGAGTGATGGCAGCAAGAAGGACAAAACTACAATTGCTGTGTTATTGGAAATTTGGAATAATATGTACTTCTTGGGCCTTGAAACAGCTCATAGAGATCTAAGGAGGATCAGATCCCAAAAAGATTAAAAACCACTGGTTTAATCCTTAACAATGTATTGTATTTTATTAGCTTTTTGCAGCAAAGCACTTTAAAAGTTATTAACAAGATGCACAATAAGGTGTGTTTACTCTGTAAAATTAAAAGGAATCTAACTCCACACCTATTTTAATGTTTCTTTAAAGGTCACTTTCTTTGTAATCCTTCAACGCTTTGTTTTCTGCGCTGTCAGACGCACCTTTCTTTGTAACACCCTGCCGTGTAAGTGAGTCACTCACTCAACAGGCTGATCTGAACAAAGGAGTCAACAGCAGCACTGCAAACACACCTCTGAAATCAGCCTTCATGTGACTCAGCCAGGTTCTGCTAAGCCAGCCACGGTAACTCCTTCCTACTACATAAAGACATATTGGCGTGGTAATCGAATGCAAACCAATGCAAGGTTACCAAATTATTGTGTCCACTTGCTGTTTAGTTGACTGAGAGCATGTCTTACTCCATATGCAGCGTCTGCCCTAAAATGTAAACAAGCAAAAGCTACTGGTTCGTGAGTGTTTTTGACTTCCTGAGGTGGTTCTTTGTTAAATGTCAAAGGCCAAATCTAAAATTGGGTACTGACCACAAAAACTTTATTACAGAATGACACATTAGCCTGTGCTACTCTGTGTGTGGGTGTCTTTGTGTAGGCTGAAGTGTGGGCTGATGGGACAGGAGCATAACAGTAGCTTTCATCAGCCATGAGCGACATTTAGTGAATTTAGTGAATTGGACAATGTGAAAACTGTCTTCCAGGTCAAACAGGCAATGTGTATTCAGTCTGTTTAAAAGAACGTGACAGATCTGGACCTTGTATGGAAAGGCAAAGAGAAGTGATTGGCCTTTAAAGCACACACATGCTAGCCAAGTGAAAGTCTGGGTCTAGAGTGGTGACAACGAAGAGAAAAAGCAGATTATGCTTTCAGAGTGAAGAAACACAGATGTGACTCACTCTGATCGCACTCAACTTCCCTACAACTCATGTGAAAAGACAGTTATCGAGCTCCAGAGCTGCAAAAACATTCTCTTCAAATCTAATTGTACAGCCTCAGAACGTGTGTTTGTTTTTTTTTCGAAGGACAGCTCTGTTTTAATGCACACGCAAGCATGTGCACAAGAAAAGCTTAATCAACCAAAGAATGTCAAATACAAACAAATTTCCACCCTCACTGTCTATTGAACTAAAGGCCAGTCCTTCAACACTTACCTGTGTGCTCAAGGAGGGAAAAGGTTACGGTGCCAAAATATCTCACACTTAACATGCAACAGATAATAGAGATTAATAATTTGCATTACTGGAGTTGTGCAAAAAATCCTGGCACAAAATGAATGTTCGTACAAAAGATGCCATTCAAAAAGAGGCTCCCTGTGTCCCAGGGGGGCCTTGAAGATTAAAAAAAAAAAAATCAATCAAAAAACAAGATGATACATAAGTCTTACAGCAGCAGTCCGACACTTTCCACACATCAAAGGTTACCAAGCTTTCAGCAGCATTTTCATGTTGGTTTCAGTTCATACAGCCTGGCATCATTAATGGGATAGGAGAGGCTTTAATGACCATTAAACATAAGGAGAGATATCATCATTTTAATAGGGGGAGTAAAATTTCAAAATTATTCTGCACTTTCTGGCAATGCTCTCCAAAGATCTCAAAGCAGCTTATATATATATATATATATATATCAGCTTTAACAAAAAGAGACCTCTCAGACCAGTGCAACTCACAGCTGAAATTTCCCAGGACTCAGATCCATAAACTAAGAGATTAAAAATAGCTGAAATGTAGAAGTGACTGGTTTCCAGGGGGGTGCTTTTCTGAAGAACTCACTTAGACTACATGTCTAAAAATAAACTAAACAAAGGCTGAAGTACTGCTGTTATCACTCTGTAATTGCATGTTTTCTGCAGTAAAACGGTCCCCGTGGGTCTTCTGTTAGGAAGTAATTTGCTGTTTATGTGCTGTTTTGCTTTACTGTTTCTTCTTCTTTTTAAAACATCAACTCTTTACTGTGTAAAAGCAGATTTGCAAAGACACACAGGCGGTGGTCAAGGTGACAATTTGAAAAATGTTTGCCTCAAAAATCCCCATATTGGCATTCTTGGTTGCTGATTTAGCTGTGTATTAGATTAACATTATTTATTGTGTAAGAGGAAATTAACTACCATGGGAAACTGTAACCGACCATTAGATCACTATCTCTTCTGAGTTTACTCACTTCTCCAGGGTCCACCAGATGCTCTAAAGTGACGATGCCTTTGCTTTTGCTCTCGTTGTCACTCAGCAAGTCATCCTCGGACTCCACAACGGAGGACCCCGTAGAGGAGATGGAGGAGTTGGATAGTTTCCTGCGCAGTGTACCGTCCACCGCCTCATCCCAGTCCTCCTGCTGCATCTCCCGGGAGCAGCCGCCTCCCTCCGGGGTGATGGTGACCTGCGGTACCCGGGGCGCATTCATCACAGTCGGCGGTCCGGACGATGGGGCAATCTGAGCGGCTGTCTGAATGAGCTCATCGCAAATCTGCGAAGACTTCGCGGCCACTCTTCGCTCTAAACGAGACGCGTCATTTATCCCAGTCACCGAGAACCCGAAGTCCTTGGAGGTCCTCCTCCTGCACTCTTTGGGCATTGGAGATCAAAATTCGTCGCGAGAGCGCACGACTACAGGCGTAAAGCCGCGTCACTCTAACCTTCAAATCTGGTCATTTCACTTTGAGAAAGTTCAGACGCGACGCAGTTCAAGTAGACTATCCAATCGATCCTCTGCAGCACTTCCTTGCTGTTGTCCAAGCTTTAACGCATAAAAAGCCCGCGCCAGCCTCGCTGCTCTGTGCTCTCTGCGGACTATAGGTAAAGGGAACCCCTCTTTGGTGGCGGCGTGGCTCGCGCTTCTACGCGGTTTACACGCGCGTGCGCCAGCGCACACACCTACACAACTGCAGGGTGTTTATTATCTTCCGCATTGTCTTTCTCGCTTCCTGACTGAAACGTTAAACCAGCTGACACGTTAAGTTTTTAAATGGTTGCAGACTTCCTTTTGTCTCACTTCTCTAGACCAACCTGAGCCTAAAAAAGCGGACACCTTTAAATCAAGGTGCGCTTTACCCATCGGATACATAAGCAGAAAAGCTTCATTTAAATATTCCTGCTGAAATACACACACTCACATTCAGGGGTAAATCTGTCACAATTTCAGGTAAAGCTAGAAATAATTTTTAAAACGTTTTTATTGTTTAAGGATTCAGACACAAAAAAACACAAGAAGGTATAAGATGTAGCATTAAGGAAAAGTTTTTTGATGCGGGACTATTTCTAGCTCAATAATCAAATTTAAGCAAATGTGGTTTGTTAACTCCTCCACTGAAGCAGCTTTCAGATGATAATCGGGTAAGTAAATGAACTTGCAGCTGTTGTTCATCTGTTATAAATATGTATACATTTGTACTACAACATTACTTACAAGTAACACTGTGATGACAGGAAAGACTGTATCGGCGCTAGTTGGAAGTGTCACAAGTCAGGTTGTTTTTCTAAGTAAAGAGGAGCTGTCTCACCATCAAATCATGGCCTGAAGGAAGGACTGCATGGGGGCAGTACATGGCACTCAGAGATCTTCTGTCAAATTCAATGAAACCAAGATTAACGTATCTCAGTATGATGAGAAGAGAAAAGTATGGAGATGGAAAGGAACCACTCATGATCTGAGGCACACTACATTATCTGTCAGATATGGTGGAGGCAATGTTAGGGCACTGATAGAAGCAGCAGGATGAATTGTGGAGTGTACAGGGCTATACTCTCTGCCAAATGCTGCAAAACTGACTGGATGGAACTTCACAGTGCAAATGGATTATGACCCAAAGCATACTGCAAAAGCAACCCATCAGTTTCTCAAGGCAAAAAAAATGTCTTCAATGGTCAAGTCGGTCACCTGATTTGAATCCAATAGAGCATGCTTTTCAGTTACTGAAGACAAAAGCGACGATAGAAAGAGCCACAAACAAGCAGCAACTGAAGGCAGCAGCACTAAAGGTCAAGGATTAAAAACAATTCTTATATTTAAAATTCTGCTAGTTTGTCCAGTTACTTTTGAGGCTCTGAAAATGTGGGACCATGTATGGAAATGGCTGTAATTCTTAAGCACTTATATTAATACGTTTGTTAAACCCCACTGGATTAAGACTGAAAGTGTGCACTTCAAACACATCTTCACTGTTGGATTTCAAATCCACTGCGGTGGTATACAGAGGCACAATTACCAAAAAAAAGTGTCACTGTGCAAAAACTTATGTACCTAACTGTAATTCTACTGATTGAGTACTTTGGATGTATTTAAAAAAGAAAAAAAAACTCAAATTATACTGTAAGTATTTTGTAATACTTACAGTTCTGTTTCTGTTGGTGGATTGGCAGCCCTGATGTGGATCTCTGATGTGGAGCCCTAGAAGAAAGTTACAACTTTGATGGTCCCGGCGCTCTAAAGGAGAAAATCTTCACTCTCATCAGACTGGAAGTTGACACATTACCTCAGGACATGAAGTCAGGGGTCAAGTGAGTGTTTTTTCTAAAGGAAAAAGGATTAAAGAGATATACAATACACTAACTTAGGATGATGAATTTATTCACAGAAACATCTTGATTGTACAGTAAAATCAAGCAAATGAAGTCTGACTATGTCTTCACTCTGTGGCAGCTCATGCACATCATGTTACAACCTAAAATTTTTAAGTGATGTCATCCAGACAAATCTCACCACCTGCTCGCTCTTATCTGATGTCTGACTTCTATGCTCTTTTTCTGTGTACTGTGGACATCACCAGGAAATTGTTGCAGTTTTATCTATTTATGTTATCCTGCACATTTCAGAGAAAGAGGGAGAAACAGAAGATAATAGATGGTGAATAGACCATTAGGGACCCCAAGCACATTAACCCAGAAACCCTTTATTTTTAATATTAAGTTCTATCCAGCAGGCGGCGCTAATTTACCAGTAAATCGGTTTGCTTGCAGTTAAAAAAAAAGAAAGAACAAGAAAGGATGTTACGTAATGAGGAGTGATTTTTTTACCAGGTCAATATTTACTGATGGATCTAAAAATGCAGGGAGTAATCGTGAGGGAGTTGGAGTGTGTATACTAGTTAATGTGCCATTCTTTGGGATGCCTTGCTCATGCTGGTGTAGAAGACAATGATAAACTACAGGTTATAAGGGTAATGAGGAAACTTTGCAAGCTTGAGGGAAAGTTGTTGATAAGAAAGGCAGTGAAGGATTCGCGTTAAAAGATGTGGGACACATATACCACATCTTTTAATACTGTTACGGCACACAGAAATCAATTAGAGTGAAGACTTCAAATGGAAAATACAGAAACTGTATTAAAATCAACCCTTTATTTAATTGCTAAATAAATATAAGTAACAGAGGAACATCTTTCTTTTGAGGGACGATGAGGTTGGACCTTGCGGTGCATTTTAGGGATAGGCGAGAAATCGAGGGTATACTGCAAGGATGTCTGCACTTTTCATAAAGGACTGGAACATAAGATGTAGTTTTGTCTCCTGTACGATAGGTGGCGGTATGCACCTAATCAAGTTGGTTTGCGAATCCTTCATTAAACTCAAAGAAGAAGAAAGACAGCTTGGGCTACATGGGTACTACTGGGAAATAGTGGCGGAGTGAGACCTCTCCCGTTCTCTCTGCTACAAGACAGCCAGTCTAGGATCTCTGACATCCATTCGTCGCCTAAACTTCAGGCTTGTTATTTTACGTTTTACTCCCGGTCTGCGAAGCAGCACCATGTTCGCCGTCAGAAACGCGCTCCGCCTCCACTCCAGGTTATCCATCCCTGCAGTGGCGAGAAGGGGCTGTGCCGGAGCTGCCATCCCCGTGGACGACGTGGTGAACGGACTCACAGACGAGCAGATACAGGTTAGCTACACTGGCTAGCTAATGCTAGCAAAACAAAGTGCACTTGTCTCTGCTCGGGTCAGCTGCTGACAGTAAAACAGTGGCAGAGTACAAGAGAAACAGTTTTTAGTGTGCAGTGTGGTTTAGTAAGAAGACAGTTATGCAAGGACACTGTCCACATGACGTGAAGACATAACGTTAGCTCGCAGCCGCAAATTCCAAGACAAAATCAAAAGATACCAACTAATATTGAATTCATATGTTTTACACTTATCTGATTAGTAAAGTAGACTACCTTAACAACTTTTCTAGGGTTAAACAGCTTAATTGTGTTGCACTGTGACCTATAACGTTACAAGGTGGATTGTTGTAATGGAGTGACTGATCCAGACTTGCTGTACAGTCAGGAATTATCAGGTTAAAGGTGACAGCACGTCAGTGATATTTTTTAGCACAAAGTGAAGGAGACTGGACCGGGGCTGGAAGGAGAGCAGGGGGTGGGGTTCATATACAGGATTTGATTGGGTGAAAGGGGTTGTCTCAGATCCTGGGCCTTTCATAAAGTACCTGCAATGCCAGTTAATACATTTCTATATGACTGGAAAGCAACACATCCACCTGTAAATCAAACAGAAAACTTACCTCAGCTAACAGGTGAAAGCTGTCCTAATCTGTCACGTTATCATTTTCCAGTAGCATAATATACAAACACATATGGTTTTGCTAAGTTAAGTAAGTGATAGCTTTCTGTCCTTTTTACAGCTAAGGCAGACAGTTCGCAAATTCTTTGTAGAAAAGCTTGGACCTCATGCCGATGAGATCGATAAGAAGAATGAGTTTCCAGGAATGCGGGTGAGTTGACACATACAAGTGACACAGTTCAGAAAGTTGTAGCAATTACACCAAGTGATCATGGATTTTTGGGGCCAGCTCCAATTTTAGGTAGTAAAAAAGTAATACAGTGTTAATATATCAGTTGAGATTCTTTACTCTTATATTCTTTATTTATTGTTTTATGCTGCACCACCAGTGCTGAGTATTGTAAGCAATCCAGTGAGAAGCATGCACAGCTGGAAAAGCTCTGTCCTTTTCTAAATGAATCAAAGCTTTTTTCTTCATTTTGATCTTTAAAAAAGCTTCCATACAGAATCATATCAAACAGCTTATATGGTAATACCAGTATATTTATATGTAGCCGATATTGGCTGATCATATTGGTTGAGCTCTAGTAGTTATTTAAGCAGTCATACCGTACTGTACTGCATACAAGAGCTGTGTATTTTTTCCAATTCCAGCAGGATTTCTCATCTGGCAACTTTTTCCTTTGCCTCTTCAACAGGATTTTTGGAAAGACATGGGGGAGATGGGATTCCTTGGCATCACTGCTCCAGGTGCGACAACCATTATTTTTTTAAGCTGATGTCAGCTCATACAGTTAGAGTTACCTGTAAGACAAGGTTTATGGTACATTTCTGTATGAAACCTCCTTTTTATGTCAAGGCATGAACTGCAGGTTACTCTTTTTGTTTTGTAGCAGTTATTAGGTGAGTTTACACTCAGCTCACACTGTATATTCCTTTCAGTGGAATGTGGAGGCACAGGATTGGGCTACCTAGAGCATATAATTGTGATGGA
Source organism: Paratilapia polleni (assembly GCA_015106735.1). Lineage (NCBI taxonomy): Eukaryota > Metazoa > Chordata > Actinopteri > Cichliformes > Cichlidae > Paratilapia > Paratilapia polleni. The sequence goes on along the minus strand of VUQI01002460.1, from coordinate 5,929 downwards.
GGAGCTGTCACGAGTGTCAGCAGCCATTGGTCTCAGCTACGGCGCCCACTCTAACCTTTGTGTCAACCAGTTGGTACGCCACGCCAACGAGAAGCAGAAGGAGAAGTACATGCCAAAGGTCAGGACCAAACATTTCACCTTTAAATGCTATTTAAAAAAAACAGGAAATTGATGAGATAGTTTAATTATGTAATTAATCTTGTTATTTCCTCGTGCCAGTTACTGACAGGAGAGCATGTTGGAGCCCTGGCAATGAGTGAGCCCAATGCTGGCTCTGATGTTGTGTCGATGAAACTCAGAGCAAAGAAGGAAGGTAGGACGCCAAAACTGTGAATCACCCCTGTCAGTTATTAATACATGTTTTAAACATTTTGCTTAGTTGTGCATACAGTATGTGGTGCACATCAACAAGATCTACTCAGCACATGTGCAGTGTTATCAGAAGGTTTTCTTGGTTTTTCAGATCTTTGGGTTTTTTTGTTTTGTTTTGGTTTTTTTCCTTTGCCTGCTTTGTCAGTATCAATTTGCTTCATTTGCGATCTTCAGTCAATTGCTTAGAGAAGTCTGTGTTTGTTGAGTTTTACTAATTTCTGGGACTTTACAAGAAGGAGGATCCCCAGTTGCACCCCAACTGCTCAATAATATAGTTTTATTTTTAGCTAATTAATTAATGGTTCTGTGTATTTCTTTTCACTTCAAAATCAGCAAAATATACATACAACTTCGTATGAGAACATCATCTGAAATCTGTTGCCATATTGTCAGATATGCTCAGGTTACTCTGCTGCTGATGGGGGGGGAAATAGTTTTCAGGGCTTTATTGGCTAGGGGTTTGACAGTAACACTATTGGCATTTACCGCACCAAAAATTTACAAATGACTCAGACTCAACAGGGGGCCGTGTGTGTGCTGCATGGCCAGACTGTCAGTACAAGCTGCTTATAGAAGCGTAAAGTTTGACAGTGTTGTTTACCTAAAGTACTTTTTTGAATTATGATTGCAG
>VUQI01002457.1:0-12093 GCA_015106735.1 Paratilapia polleni | reverse complement strand
GTTTTTTTTTTTTATTTTTTTGGTTTTTTTTTTTTTTTTTTTTTGTTTTGTTTTTTTTGATAGACCTGTTTTGTAACTTTTTTTTTGTTCTTGTTGTTTTTGTTGCTGTCTGCAGGAGAACCAGGAGAACACTCAGGACCTGGTGATCAGCGACACCGAGCTGAAGCAAGTGGTGTATGCTTTCAAGTGTAACAAGAGCACGCTGCAGGTCAAGGGCAAAATCAACTCTATTACTGTAGGTAAGAAGGGAAACGCCTGCAGCACATCCAGAGGGAAGATAAACTCTCTCTTCATAGAAACATATGAGATGGGGGCTCTCATACTGGGCTGAATTTGCACCTGATACTCTGTCCAAACATTAATTTATATTTGCCAACACAGCCTCCATAAGCAGATCAGAGGCAGAAGAAAGACGCAGACAAAGAAGGACAACCCCAGATCACAGATCTGATTAGCACAGGGGTAATATGTCTTCTGACCCACAGCACAGGGTCATTTTTACTTTAAAAATTACTGATGTACCATATTTACACAGAATTAAGATCAGAGACAGCCTCTACAATTACTACAAATTTCTAAAGGTATTTACAGTTCAGATAGGGCTGCTGAGATTTTAATCATTTTTTTTATGATGGCTGTTGCAAATATACGTACATTTGTCCACTTGAAAATCATACAACAAATCAAGGATTTGCCGGAAAATCATCACTTTATTAAGATTTTCTTCAGTATCCAAAAAAGTCCAGTGATAGTTGTTTATTCATCTGCAAGTACACAGGAAACAATAACTTCTAATTTTTCATATTTTTAATGGTGATAATTGACCAAAATGTTAATGAACAAAACAAAAAATGGAAGGTTGAGTTTGAGGCAAATCCTCTGAAAAAGGATGACAGGATTGTTAATTAAATAAACTCTACAGTATAACTGACCTCATCTTGACTCTTAAAAAGGAAATGGGAGTTGTGAAGGTATTTGTGGTTGTGTTGTGTCGGTACAAGATCCTCAGTCCTCTAAATATGCTTTTATTTTTCTCCGATAGACAACTGTAAGAAAATGGGCCTGGTGTTCGACGACGTCGTGGGCATCGTGGAGATCATTAACTGCAAAGATGTCAAGGTCCAGGTGTGTACATGATGTGATGGAGAGCAAAATGCTGCTTTTAAAGGAACTACAACAGAAATGACCCTCTGCGGCTCACCTGCTGAATAAACTACAGTCCACGATTATTTTTGATTCTGTTCACTGGCTGTGTTGCATTTCATGAGATCGCTGAATGATTTCTGCTGCTCCGTCACTCTAAAGCTGTTTGTTTTTTCTCTGCTGAGCATTAATAAATTTTTCATGAACTCCCTGCTTTGTATTCATGTAGTTAAATATTGGAAACTGCAAGCCGCTCAGTTTATAGCAGCTGTGCTGTTAGGTTCAGTCCTCAGCTTAAGGAAATGTGTAGAAGCTGATTGTAGATCGTGTGCACCATCAGATACAGAAGTGCTCCATGCTTGTTAATAGGAATAATGTTACTGGGAAGACGGGGCTTTTAACCAATAGTTTGTTTTTCCTCTTCTGTTTCCAGGTCATGGGGAAGGTCCCAACTATCTCCATCAACAAGACAGATGGCTGCCACGTTTATCTGAGCCAGAACTCTCTGAAATGCGAGATCATCAGCGCCAAGAGCTCAGAGATGAACGTCCTGGTACCCAACAAAGACGGAGAGTTTGTGAGTATCTCTTGGGACTGATTTCATTTGTTTTGCAGAGGAGGCTTAACGTGACACAAACAGGAGCTGAGCTGATTTTTGATAAGCAACCTTACCGGTTCTGTAAGTCTCATGTTATATTTTTTGTGTTATTAAACCTGCCACCACTAAGTTTGCAGTGCTGCTGCCAAGCAGATCGCAATTATTTAATCAATGGGATGACCTGACAAAGGTGTTGGTGCCTGACCAGCCTTATGGAATGTTTTTTTATTTTTTTCTTTTTTGTTTTGGGGTTTGTTTTTTTGTTTTTGTTGTGGGTTTTGTTTTTTTTATTGGTCATGCGTCCTGCAGTAATTTTGGCAAATTGGTACAAGCTCTATCTGAAGACCCCTTCAGACCTGCACCACATGATGTTGGAGATGAATTAGTCAGTGATTCTTCAGTGTCTGTGAAGCGTGCATTGCACATCAAAATATGAATTTATTGTCTATAAAGTCATTTTGTTTTTTGAGAAAATGCATTAAAAAAAATCAAACCTTGTACAAGATTTAAATCAAACTCTTGACGTGTGACATGTGTTTTAACTTCTTGTTTCGCTCATGTAAACGATCACATTGATGCCAGGGCGCCTGTGATAATTTGCGCTGCTTTGAGCATCAGATTACCTGTTGCAAAGCTCCACGTGTTTAATTAGGCCATAAAGTGTTAACAGTGCCTGGTTTTCCATGAGCTCTGCACAAAGATTAAAACCACTTGAGTTACATCTTTGCGGATGTCTACCAGTTGTGGTGAGCTGGTTCGCAGGGAAATTGGTCTTAGGATGTTTGTCGAATGACGAGAACATGAAGGAGGTTAAGCACAGATGACCAGCTCCTCCAGCCTCTGAACTGTGAGGGGGAAGAAACAGACTGCCTCGTGTCTCCTCCCCCCCAGTGTGTGGTTACGTTTTGTTTTAGGGTTTAGTGCTGGTAGGAACCTTTTGAACTTCATCCTGAGCTAAGCTAATCAGCTGCAGAGTATAGCTTCGTATTCAAGGAGGACCAAAAATCCTCTTTCACAACATTTTTAACTATGAAGAATTCAGAGCTGATGTATGTTTCATGTCTGAAAATATTTTTTGATCTGACGAATAAAACGCAACCTCTTTGTCTGTCTCTCCCTTTCAGACGGAGATCCCTGTTCCCGAGCAGTTCAAGACCGTCTGGGACGGCAGTAAGCTCGTTACCACAGCAACAGAGATCGCCGGATAAACGGGGGCAGCATATTAAAACGGCCGCCCCTCCTCGACACCATCCCCACCCATTTAAGTTTTTGCAGACGCCTATCTGACTGATCGACCACCCCACCAGCTAACTCTCTCACTGTAGACTGAGATTCAGACCTCATGAGTTGTATCTCTTCCCTTTCTTCCTTATCAGCCAATCACAACTTAAGCTGTTCCTTCCATAAGCCAATGAGAGGACTGCTCACGGTATCTGGAGCAAACCCTCCAGCCAATCAGCAGGGAACAGCTTGTCATTCAAATTGGGTTTCCCTGTGAGCACTTTTTGAAAACATTCATGAGTTTTGCCAACAGCTGGGAAGCTCTGTATGTATTTCTTTTTTCTAACTCTGTCTGGATGATGCTGAGGTAAATTTGGAATAGCCAATGAGGATGTTGATTCCTCTGCAATTAGGCCCTTTTTTCTCCTCTTCCTGGTCAGCTGGGGGGCTGGCGTGTTTAAGCTGTGGCCTCATAGGTTTCTGTTCCATTATATGCAATTCACTGGTGAAGCACTTGTCCAAAAAAGCCCTTTTAGAGAGGATGAAGGCATCCATATCACCTCCACTGATGACTGCAACCATAACATTCATAGTGGATAAAGATGTAAAAAAAAACAACCAAAACTCTTGAGCACATGAATAAGAGTTAAAAACAAGCCGTGCAGAATCACTGTCTCTTACATGTCATTTAAAAAACAAAAAAAACAAAAAACATCTGGATGATGTTTGAACAGTTTAAATTCCATGTTTTCCCTTAAATCCATACAGGACATTCCCGAATTAAAGAAATAAAAACATTCCACGTGAGGAGGCATGTAAGAAAAGTTTGCGATAAAGAGCAAAGAGATGTTTGAACACAGTGAACAAGTGAATTTAAAAAGGACTGAGGGATATAATCAGTGATTGGAAACATCTGCTGTAATCATCTGTACAGATATGAATAGTCTTTGAATATTAGCATCTCGCTCCAACTCATGTCTGCACTCTGTTTATCTGCAGCTCTTGTAGCTGTGGAGCTCTTCGCTGATTTTCTTTAATAAATGTCTCTTTTTGTTTACCTCTTTAATTTTTTTTCTTTTTTTTGTGGGGGGGTCCAAACTCAGAAATCTGCTCATTAGTACTGGAGACATCATTAAAAATGTTGCAATAAAAATCTGTGTATTTGGGTGTCTTTATTGGATTGAACGTTTAATGTGTACAGAAGCATTATTTCAGTTAAAAGATCCATATTAGGCAAAAACTGGCTTAAAAAAAACTGTAAAACCTGCCAACAATTATGAATACCATTTGACCTCATCATTAAATTGCGCATTTAAAATGATTCTAATGTTGGTATAGCTGCTAAAATTACGATAGCATGACAAGACACAGTTTCAGGTTAACATGCTAGAAGTGGTCAGTGCAAAAGGAGTGAAAGATGCTTCAAGCTTCCTGTTAAACCTGCATTACATTGCTCTTGATCTTGACTGCAGCTACAGCAATCTGGTAAACTATCAGCATGCAGCCCTTTTAGCGTAAATAAGGCAGCAGGTTGGCTTTGAACCACTCTTCATTGAACTGGAGGTGGTCGCCGTCAGTGGCCAGAAAAACCAACTTTCCAGCTTTGTCCATCGCTGCCAGGCCCAGACGATCCTGCACATACACAAAGAGTCAGTTTTACAGTCTACAGGAGTCAGGTTTAAACTTTCTGATGAAGAAAAGTTACCTTCATGCACAATAAAGTTTGATTAAACTCCTGAAAGACATTCAGTGATGGAAAATGGAGTTAACTGATCCAAGTAAATGTATTGGTACAGCCTATTCCCTGCAGAACCATCTTCTGTTAGCTCTGAGGCTAAATAAAAATGCCTCTGCATTCTGAACTGCTGAAAGACATGAACAAGTAAAGTAAAAGCAAACGCCCGCACTACGAAGCAGGCTTTGGGCTTATCGAGGTAACTTCAGGTTTAACCCAGGATTTTCAGTGTCATGAAGGTGTATCACTCCTTACTGGGCTACACTGCCATGGTAACTTACGCTGCAGACCTAATCTGCTCCACGGACCTGTACTACAAAGCAAGATCAACATACCCAGGACATCTTTGCTTATCTGGCTTCACTTACCCTAACATCAGCAAACAGACTTAGCAGTCAAGGTGGTTATCAACTCGATAAGTCAACCCAGGGTTTATTGATCTAGGTACGAGCATGTTCATGTACAGGTCTACTGGCAGCAGAGTGGCTAATTTTACAAAGGAAGATTAAACTATAATATCAGAAAAATACGAAGAGGTTACACACATAATACAAGCTGAAATGTATGAATGTTTGTATGCTTTAAGAGTTTTGTCAAGAGCTACTGTGTTAGTTAACAGTATCAATGCTCTGTCATTAAGACAACAGGGAAATTAATGGATTACAGTTGTTATTTTCAATTAAATTCATGTTTAGATGTGTGTAAGATGGTTTTAGTTTTTATTCTTTCATCTGCAGCCCCAGTGGTGTTTAATGGTCTGAGTGTAAAGAATATAATAATAATATGCAGTCTGTCATCGCTGGCTTTCGATCCAAGCGTCAAGACTTTATTTAAACACTTTATAATAGGGCTTTTCTAGTCTTACTTCCCAAAGCACTTAAAGCAAACGCACATTTTCTAATATTAAAATATTGTAGATTATAATATTGTAATCTTGTTTGTATAATATGCCTCTCTGCTGCCACTGGTTATGTGTGTATGCACTCATACCTAGATTGAGAAAGTGCGGTTTGATTTATCGAGCTGATAATCTCTTCCATGTGACCGTTTAGCCTTAGTGCAACTGTATACACTTCCACGGGACACATTACATAATAAACTATTTCAGTGTGCTTGTGGTTTTTACAGGTTAAACAATCCTCACACCATCAGCTCTATTTCCACCAGAGAGCTTCAAGTGGTTACCTCTTTGTAGAGAACGCTCTCCTGCAGAGTCTCTGTCTCTTTGGACTGGCCGGTTTTCAGAAAGCCAAACCACTACGAGAAGAATCAGAACAAGATTTATTTAGGAAGCTGCAAGTGATAATGCTTTAAAATGTACTTTTTGTAATTACCCTGTGCAGAATTTAGCTAAAACTTTGACCAGCAGGGGGCAGGATTTTGCCAGTGGGTATGTCGGGATGTTTTCGGATATCTGCTGCTGTTTGACTTTTGACATTTCTTTTTAACTACCTCCATTTCCTCAAGAGGCCTTTGGCCTGGCCGCAGTTTTTGTGACTTATCTGGTTAAATAAAGATTATACTGGCTCACTGCACCATCTTGTATAACATGAAAGTACAGGCTGGCTCTAGTTCAACTTCAGTTTATATCACTTCAACACATTACATAGACACTTAAGGTCATAGCGGCTGTTTCTGTTGATAGCTTAGTTAATTTTGGAAGGTTTTAAACCATATTTAAACACAAAATATATAACAAGGTCCTTTAAAAAAAATTAAAATAAATGGGTAGATTGTGTTTGGTGCATTACCTCACTATCAACAGGATCCACCACAGTGTCCTGTAGGAACTTGACCATGACAAACTTCTCCAGCTGCTGAAGATTCTTCTTGTAAGTCTCATTCACAGCCTTTAGTAGAAAACAAAGGAAATAAAAAAAATATAGCTAACTGTAGATGTGCAGCAGGATTTACAATATATATACAGTATATAAATAATAATCAATCAGATCCAGGAATAGTATAAAAAAAATGTTTCCATGTGTCTTATGTGGAACAATCCCAGGCATCTTCTTTAAAAAATTAATCAGTACCACATTTTAATAAGAAAGGGTTGTAAAGGTTGTAAATAATATGCTTATTGTGTGAGTAAATCATTTGCTCATGCTTGCATGCAAGATGAGGGTTACAAAATTATGAAAAATCCTTTTGACTGGTTTTATTAAAGGATTGAAGAGACATTTATCATCTAGTTTTATGGATTTGGGATTTGCAGATGTCCTCTGCAGCTCTTTTTGTTGTCACACAGTCTAATTAGATCCTCTGTCTATTATTCAAAGGTTGAGCTGTCATAGATCTACACAAGAGTTCATGTCAGTGGAGGCTTTGAGCCTCTTTTTGACAAAGACGACACAGTGTAGACTTTCTTCGTTGTGGACTTGTGCTGACCGGTTGGAGCAGACTGTAAAGCACTAATAATGTGTAATCTCTTTGTCTTTTAGTTAATACCTTTCACTGGAATTAAGGATGTTACAGGGCAGCAGCATTCTTCCCTCTGTGTTACCTCCTGTTTTTTCATTTATTTATGGTTTTAATTGTGAATAAAGAAATATAAAAATGTATTACACATGTATTGTATGTCATTAACTTTTCATGACTCACAACTCACCTTTGAGACTACAGTAAATGATTTATTAACCATTAACTACATTTCTTAGACATCAAACAGTCTTAAATTCAAAGGCCACTTACATGGTTATTTTAAGCTGCATCTCACTGTGTTCATTAGCAGATGGCAGAGACAGACTAGATGCATCACTCCATCTGTCGATAAAGACTGTGAGATGCAGCAAAAAAAACCCTGGAGTAACTGCTCCTTGCAGTATGATTATTTTGGTCAAGAATCAAGTGTCGCACTAAATCTCCTTTCTGTTTTCCTGACACAGCCAAAGCTTCCACACTACTACGACCTTCTGACACCGCCTCCAGATATGTTCTGGTTTTGTAAAGTCGTGTATCCACATACTGACCCGCTCCTGATTGATGTCGGCCAGGAAGAGGCTGTGCTTCTTGTACAGGTCGTCGTTTAAGGGGTCGTGCCAGTACTGGGCCTGCACCAGGCTGATAACCACAAACACACAAACGTCCCGTCACGAGACATTTGATATGACTTAAACAGGAACGACAGGCCGCTCCAAGAAGGAAAACTTACTGCTTCTGAAACCAGCCAAAGTAAGCTTCCTTATTCAGAGCTTCACGAATCATGTCACAGATTTTAGAGCTCTCTCCAGGACACCTGGGCAGCCCGTACACACCTGAGGATTAAAAAAAAAAAAAAACACACAGGGCAGATGCCAGCTTGTTTTGGAAGCTGCATGAATGTGGGGGTTTTTTGTTAGTAAGCAGCTGTTAACTGTTCTGGAAGTTCAGGTTGACCGTTCACAGGAATTTGTAGGCAGCACAGAAAACCACCATGATCTGTCAGGAAGTGACGTGGACTATGAATTTCTGACAGCTGACAGCTGGGGCAGTTCACTCTCCTAGCTCCTAGGTCACATGTTAAAGTCAAGGCCTGCAAAATTTATTGTGGCCCACACAGCACTTTAGGCTCTGAATAAAGTTTGGCCAGCCAGGTTTCTCGCTGTGGTCTGCACAGGGAAGCTTGTCCCCTGCACGTGCCAAACTAAATAGACAGCTGAACCTCCACAGGACCTGCAAGCTGACAAGCTAGCACACAAAAAACGCACAAAATGCAACAAAAAGGAAAGCTGCTGCTGAATGCAGTGGAAGACTGAGTTGCTTACATCTTTACATGGGGGCCTGCGTATGTATTTGCTATGAGATGATTTCTGTTTTCAAAGAACATCACTTGTAATGTGCAACTACAGCAGAATAGGATGTTTCATCAAGCCTAATCTCAAAGTGAAGAAGCTACAAAGGCAAGTTTAATTTTTATGTGCAGCTGACTTCTTTATAATAGACTAGGTTGTTTTACACATAAACTACGTGATCAAAGATCTTTTACTTTTCTTCTTTTCAGTGAAATATTTTTTGCAACTATTGAGTTGTCATGTTCAGGCCTGAAGGTAAGACCTGCAGACACATAACAAAATTATACAAAAAAAAGCCATTACTTTACTTTTACGTCAGGATATATTTGCGTTACTTAAAAGCCCCAAACTACCAACAGATGTCAAATTCTGGCTTGTGAAACGATTTGTTGTGAGTTGACTGTATGGTAGCTTCCTTGTACAACTGTAGACTTTTTCCTTTACTAAATGTTATAAAGGCTTATATACATTTTGTGATGATTGCCTGAGGGCTTTCTCTGGACCAAATTGCAAACAAAAATGCTTTATAAAACACATTTTCAACTGAAGTAAAACATGTCATTAAAACTGTACGTCTCCCCTTGGCGGGATTTTCAAGTGTAGCACGTAGTGAAACTGAATTTGGCACCCCGGTTTTAGGCCAAGATACAACTTATCTGGTTTTGACCAAGAGCTGAAACGTATTGTAATACATACATGGAGGAATTTGGGATTTACTGATAATAACATAAGTATAAAATACTTAGAAATTCCTCTTAGAAATTCCCCCATTGAGTATAAAAAAAACCTATAAAGTTAGGAATTTACTATTGTGACTTAATGTAAAATGAGTATATTGTCTGTTTTACTGTCAACTTTGCTCAGGGAAGTGAGCTAAACTTATCATTGTCACCTTGGTGCTGGCCACCGACAGAGATCAGGTTTTTCATTGGTGGAGACGGACAGCGCTGAGCCACAGCCCTCCTGTGAAGAGAAAAACCAGGACAAAGAGTCACAGCGAGCTTCCTCATTTCAGTCAGGAGACAAAAACTATGAAGAGGAAACATGCTGAGGCCTGAGAGTTAGTCTTTTTTAAACAGGCAGGATTTAAGGTACACTTTTAAGTATCTCTCTCCCTCTGCAGGAGAATCACAAACACACATAGTGTCCAACTTCTCTCGCATTCATGTGTAACAAAACCATTCAGTGTCCAGAAAAGAAGTTACATACAGAAATTGCGCCCCCTGGGAGAAGCCCATTGCATTGTATCCTCCCTTCAACTTGGGGTCCTGAGCCAGCTGACTGCACACCGTGGACACCTGCTCATTCACATCTGAGAAAAACCCATTTTCTGTGTCCTGCAGGAGGAGAAACATGAAAAGTTCAAATCACGAGTGACAGATTAAAAGAAGAAAACGAGCAGAGCGATAAAGTCACGGCGTCACGATGGATCAAAGCCATGTCCATGCAGGTTTGCTATGAATATTAACACAGAAAAGTTACATAGTGAAGCTGTAAAGGAGCCATTTTCCTGATGTAACTTGAGCCACTACAACTGCAAAATCCACAGAATAAGAATCCTCACACATCGTGTGGATACATCAATCAAAGCTGCTGTGGGACTGTTCGGCCCACAGGTGACATTCTTTATTAAAGTCATATTTTCACTTTTACTGTGTGTTTGTGCAAGAGGAAGAGTGGACCCGAGTCTTCTGCTGAAAGCGGTGAATTAATGTGATGAACAGAAATAGAATGAAGTCTTAGTGGGATGTGACAGATTTTTTGGTTTATCAAATTTAAATTAGCCACTTTTTAGTTGTGAAATAACATTACAGGAAGCTTGAAGCTTGAAGAGAGCTTAATTTATGAGTCCCTCCCACCTGGACCCCTCAGAATCTCCTGATTTCTTTTGTACAATAATTTTAGCATCTTTCATGAAACCATTTAAAATTTTACCTTCATACTATGAATATTTCATGAGTTACAGTCCCTTGAAGTATTTTTTTCTTGGCTCTTTATGATGTCAGTTAGAGCAGATATCCTGAGTATGGTCATCTGAGGCTCAAAACCTTCTGTTTGTGAGGGGCAGCCAATCAGAAGAAAGTTGTCCTTAAAGACGGAGGAGCTAAAACCTCTTGTTTCACACAGTGGATGAACTGAGGGCTGCACCAAGGCTCATTGTAAAATAAATAAGGGTTATTTTGAGCTGCTCAAACACAGACCAAGAATAAAAAAAATTTAGAGCTGAAAATTAGCATTAAAGGTCCCCTTGAATCTTTTTAACATTACGATGTGATTTAGGTAAAGTTACTTTTCTCCACAGAAAATATTCTTACTTTAATAAATGTCTTTACAGTGTGAGGTTACCTCCTTCACGTTTTTCCCAATCATCAGCGAGAGCACGTAAATGCCTGGGATCTCCTGCTCGACCATTTTCTTTATATAACCCATGCTGAGTGGGTTGCAACAGCAGTCACCTGGTAAGAAAAATATAAATAAACACCAGCCTTATCATCTCACTTTATTTAAGGAAATCAGTATCAAATCTGCAGTATAATTATATCTTATTTTAGCATCTGTTATACACATATAAATCAGATAGAAGCTCAGTGCACAGTACAGTCTTCTCCTGTTCAAACTATAAAGGTTACTGTCATTTCTGCTGAAGGAGAAGAGAAAGTATTTTTCTTTTCACTTCCTCAGATGTAATTTCCCCAGCCAATATGGGATTAAATGAGCAACGTCTCGGTTTTAAGGACATCCCTCTTCTCTCACATTACAGTTCAGGTTCGTATCCCATTATTGCTTTGCTGTCAATGTTTCAGTTTACAGGAAGGTGAGTTTTGGTATTTTCACTTTTGTCAGTAGGAGGTGATGTGGATCGATGCGTAACATGTTGCCAAGGTAGCTGATACACTCTCCTGCAGCAAACTAAAACACTAGCAGAAACAGATTCACAAAAACACTTTAAAGTGTGCACTGAATAGTGGAGAAATAGAAATAGTTAACTCTTTTTTTCTTTTGTTTTTTTTTAGTCATTTGTACTGTTTTAGATTGTTTCCTAAAAACAGGCTCACTTATCTCAGTGATTTTAAAGATGTTTTTTGGACGGCAAGTTTACGTAAAAACGTACAAATCATTCAGTTATTTTTTATTATGAAATTGACACTAAGTTTAAATATTTATCTCAGTTTAAACATCATGAAGCTGGAACAAGACACAGATTACAAATGTGAGTTTTTGGGGTTTTTTTTATCTTAAAGCTATTTAAGTGGAAATAAAAGCGGAAAACTGGATGTTTCATGGTTGCATAAATCATTCTGGTTACGGTTTTATTCATCAAAACATTTGCTTTGTTCACAGTTTCAATTAAAGAACTTGTAGTATTTGAATAAGGGACACAGCGATTGTGAAGTTCTAGGTCGGTACTGATGTTTAAAATAACAATTTGGGTGCCCTTCATTATAGAAATGAAGAAAAAAAAAAAACTGATGTCACAACAGATAAACATCAGCCACTGCCACTGGTAAATGTCATCTTATTTAGCAGTAGGCCAGTAGTACATGGACACAGAAGTTCATTCGATATATCCCTAAAAAAAACTAAAAAGTGTGCTCACATTCTGGCAAACTCTTTTTCGGTGCAAC